>OX101756.1:21129295-21225050 GCA_944452675.1 Tachina lurida
GTATAGTATAGTATAGTATAGTATAGTATAGTATAGTATAGTATAGTATAGTATAGTATAGTATAGTATAGTATAGTATAGTATAGTATAGTATAGTATAGTATAGTATAGTATAGTATAGTATAGTATAGTATAGTATAGTATAGTATAGTATAGTATAGTATAGTATAGTATAGTATAGTATAGTATAGTATAGTATAGTATAGTATAGTATAGTATAGTATAGTATAGTATAGTATAGTATAGTATAGTATAGTATAGTATAGTATAGTATAGTATAGTATAGTATAGTATAGTATAGTATAGTATAGTATAGTATAGTATAGTATAGTATAGTATAGTATAGTATAGTATAGTATAGTATAGTATAGTATAGTATAGTATAGTATAGTATAGTATAGTATAGTATAGTATAGTATAGTATAGTATAGTATAGTATAGTATAGTATAGTATAGTATAGTATAGTATAGTATAGTATAGTATAGTATAGTATAGTATAGTATAGTATAGTATAGTATAGTATAGTATAGTATAGTATAGTATAGTATAGTATAGTATAGTATAGTATAGTATAGTATAGTATAGTATAGTATAGTATAGTATAGTATAGTATAGTATAGTATAGTATAGTATAGTATAGTATAGTATAGTATAGTATAGTATAGTATAGTATAGTATAGTATAGTATAGTATAGTATAGTATAGTATAGTATAGTATAGTATAGTATAGTATAGTATAGTATAGTATAGTATAGTATAGTATAGTATAGTATAGTATAGTATAGTATAGTATAGTATAGTATAGTATAGTATAGTATAGTATAGTATAGTATAGTATAGTATAGTATAGTATAGTATAGTATAGTATAGTATAGTATAGTATAGTATAGTATAGTATAGTATAGTATAGTATAGTATAGTATAGTATAGTATAGTATAGTATAGTATAGTATAGTATAGTATAGTATAGTATAGTATAGTATAGTATAGTATAGTATAGTATAGTATAGTATAGTATAGTATAGTATAGTATAGTATAGTATAGTATAGTATAGTATAGTATAGTATAGTATAGTATAGTATAGTATAGTATAGTATAGTATAGTATAGTATAGTATAGTATAGTATAGTATAGTATAGTATAGTATAGTATAGTATAGTATAGTATAGTATAGTATAGTATAGTATAGTATAGTATAGTATAGTATAGTATAGTATAGTATAGTATAGTATAGTATAGTATAGTATAGTATAGTATAGTATAGTATAGTATAGTATAGTATAGTATAGTATAGTATAGTATAGTATAGTATAGTATAGTATAGTATAGTATAGTATAGTATAGTATAGTATAGTATAGTATAGTATAGTATAGTATAGTATAGTATAGTATAGTATAGTATAGTATAGTATAGTATAGTATAGTATAGTATAGTATAGTATAGTATAGTATAGTATAGTATAGTATAGTATAGTATAGTATAGTATAGTATAGTATAGTATAGTATAGTATAGTATAGTATAGTATAGTATAGTATAGTATAGTATAGTATAGTATAGTATAGTATAGTATAGTATAGTATAGTATAGTATAGTATAGTATAGTATAGTATAGTATAGTATAGTATAGTATAGTATAGTATAGTATAGTATAGTATAGTATAGTATAGTATAGTATAGTATAGTATAGTATAGTATAGTATAGTATAGTATAGTATAGTATAGTATAGTATAGTATAGTATAGTATAGTATAGTATAGTATAGTATAGTATAGTATAGTATAGTATAGTATAGTATAGTATAGTATAGTATAGTATAGTATAGTATAGTATAGTATAGTATAGTATAGTATAGTATAGTATAGTATAGTATAGTATAGTATAGTATAGTATAGTATAGTATAGTATAGTATAGTATAGTATAGTATAGTATAGTATAGTATAGTATATAGTATAGTATAGTATAGTATAGTATAGTATAGTATAGTATAGTATAGTATAGTATAGTATAGTATAGTATAGTATAGTATAGTATAGTATAGTATAGTATAGTATAGTATAGTATAGTATAGTATAGTATAGTATAGTATAGTATAGTATAGTATAGTATAGTATAGTATAGTATAGTATAGTATAGTATAGTATAGTATAGTATAGTATAGTATAGTATAGTATAGTATAGTATAGTATAGTATAGTATAGTATAGTATAGTATAGTATAGTATAGTATAGTATAGTATAGTATAGTATAGTATAGTATAGTATAGTATAGTATAGTATAGTATAGTATAGTATAGTATAGTATAGTATAGTATAGTATAGTATAGTATAGTATAGTATAGTATAGTATAGTATAGTATAGTATAGTATAGTATAGTATAGTATAGTATAGTATAGTATAGTATAGTATAGTATAGTATAGTATAGTATAGTATAGTATAGTATAGTATAGTATAGTATAGTATAGTATAGTATAGTATAGTATAGTATAGTATAGTATAGTATAGTATAGTATAGTATAGTATAGTATAGTATAGTATAGTATAGTATAGTATAGTATAGTATAGTATAGTATAGTATAGTATAGTATAGTATAGTATAGTATAGTATAGTATAGTATAGTATAGTATAGTATAGTATAGTATAGTATAGTATAGTATAGTATAGTATAGTATAGTATAGTATAGTATAGTATAGTATAGTATAGTATAGTATAGTATAGTATAGTATAGTATAGTATAGTATAGTATAGTATAGTATAGTATAGTATAGTATAGTATAGTATAGTATAGTATAGTATAGTATAGTATAGTATAGTATAGTATAGTATAGTATAGTATAGTATAGTATAGTATAGTATAGTATAGTATAGTATAGTATAGTATAGTATAGTATAGTATAGTATAGTATAGTATAGTATAGTATAGTATAGTATAGTATAGTATAGTATAGTATAGTATAGTATAGTATAGTATAGTATAGTATAGTATAGTATAGTATAGTATAGTATAGTATAGTATAGTATAGTATAGTATAGTATAGTATAGTATAGTATAGTATAGTATAGTATAGTATAGTATAGTATAGTATAGTATAGTATAGTATAGTATAGTATAGTATAGTATAGTATAGTATAGTATAGTATAGTATAGTATAGTATAGTATAGTATAGTATAGTATAGTATAGTATAGTATAGTATAGTATAGTATAGTATAGTATAGTATAGTATAGTATAGTATAGTATAGTATAGTATAGTATAGTATAGTATAGTATAGTATAGTATAGTATAGTATAGTATAGTATAGTATAGTATAGTATAGTATAGTATAGTATAGTATAGTATAGTATAGTATAGTATAGTATAGTATAGTATAGTATAGTATAGTATAGTATAGTATAGTATAGTATAGTATAGTATAGTATAGTATAGTATAGTATAGTATAGTATAGTATAGTATAGTATAGTATAGTATAGTATAGTATAGTATAGTATAGTATAGTATAGTATAGTATAGTAAAGGTATAGTAAAGGTATAGTAAAGGTATAGTAAAGGTATAGTAAAGGTATAGTAAAGGTATAGTAAAGGTATAGTAAAGGTATAGTAAAGGTATAGTAAAGGTATAGTAAAGGTATAGTAAAGGTATAGTAAAGGTATAGTAAAGGTATAGTAAAGGTATAGTAAAGGTATAGTAAAGGTATAGTAAAGGTATAGTAAAGGTATAGTAAAGGTATAGTAAAGGTATAGTAAAGGTATAGTAAAGGTATAGTAAAGGTATAGTAAAGGTATAGTAAAGGTATAGTAAAGGTATAGTAAAGGTAAAGGGATATTAAAGTTTTGGTCGCCGCTGTAGGCTCTTGGCTAGCATGTATTCTGCTTAGAAGTCTGTGGGTTGCAGGTTCATTTCCTACCAGCAATGCTTATGTGTTTCGTTAAAGTAAAAAAGCGATCTAAAGAGAGGCTAGCATTTCATAGAAGAAGACCAAAGTCCAATAAGACGATTGATTTATAACGATTCAGTTGAAATCACTAGAGTACGTTGAAAGGTATAGTAAAGGTATAGTAAAGGTATAGTAAAGGTATAGTAATGGTAAGGGATATTAAAGTTTTGGTCGCCGCTGTAGGCTCTTGGCTAGCATGTATTCTGCTTAGAAGTCTGTGGGTTGCAGGTTCATTTCCTACCAGCAATGCTTATGTGTTTCGTTAAAGTAAAAAAGCGATCTAAAGAGAGGCTAACATTTCATAGAAGAAGACCAAAGTCCAATAAGACGATTGATTTATAACGATTCAGTTGAAATCACTAGAGTACGTTGAAGGAAATATCGTACATTTGGTAGAAGAAATGCATCTATTCAAAACCCTAATGCGACATGAATGCATTCGAACACACGCACCACAATTCCAACAGTAAAGGAAACCACAAACTTGAGTCAGGGCGAACTGAATATATATGCTCCCACGGCTACACCAAGAGATAGACAAGAATCTGCAAAACTCAGGAGTAGTACAAAAAAAGGTATAGTAAAGGTATAGTAAAGGTATAGTAAAGGTATAGTAAAGGTGTAGTAAAGGTATAGTAAAGGTATGGTAAAGGTAAAGGGATATTAAAGTTTTGGTCGCCGCTGTAGGCTCTTGGCTAGCATGTATTCTGCTTAGAAGTCTATGGGTTGCAGGTTCATTTCCTACCAGCAATGCTTATGTGTTTCGTTAAAGTAAAAAAGCGATCTAAAGAGAGGCTAGCATTTCATAGAAGAAGACCAAAGTCCAATAAGACGATTGATTTATAACGATTCAGTTGAAATCACTAGAGTACGTTGAAGGAAATATCGTACATTTGGTAGAAGAAATGCATCTATTCAAAACCCTAATGCGACATGAATGCATTCGAACACACGCAGCACAATTCCAACAGTAAAGGAAACCACAAACTTGAGTCAGGGCGAACTGAATATATATGCTCCCACGGCTACACCAAGAGATAGACAAGAATCTGCAAAACTCAGGAGTAGTACAAAAAAAGGTATAGTAAAGGTATAGTAAAGGTATAGTAAAGGTATAGTAAAGGTGTAGTAAAGGTATAGTAAAGGTATGGTAAAGGTAAAGGGATAAGCAATGCTTATGTGTTTCGTTAAAGTAAAAAAGCTATCTAAAGAGAGGCTAGCATTTCATAGAAGAAGACCAAAGTCCAATAAGACGATTGATTTATAACGGTTCAGTTGAAATCACTAGAGCACGTTGAAGGAAATATCGTACATTTGGTAGAAGAAATGCATCTATTCAAAACCCTAATGCGACATGAATGCATTCGAACACACGCAGCGCAATTGCAACAATAAAGGAAACCACAAACTTGAGTCAGGGGAAACTGAATATATATGCTCCCACGGCTACACCAAGAGATAGACAAGAATCTGCAAAACGCAGTAGTACAAAAAAAAATAAACTTAAGGAGAATCTGCAGAGAAAACGAATCTAAAAAACTCCATGGTAGCAGCAAATACAAGAAAAAGTAGCAAAACAAAACTATAAAAATAATAATGAAGCAAGCAATTCCGACAGACACACGGACAGACAGCACACATAAAGCTGAACAAGTGTGGAAAGCTAAAAAAAAAAAATTAAGTAAATGGCAACTACAACAAAACTTCTTATTTAAAATGCAGCATAGTCACACAGGCACTCCGTTAAAGAAAAATAGCAACAGCAACCAAAGAGGAGTCAAGCATCGTTATGGCAATAGCGATGCTGTTGCAACATTGCTGCAATTTATACACTTGCTACAAATGCTGAACGCCTAATCGTGATGAGGCATAAAACACCTGGAATGGGACAGGAACACTCTGACGAGGTTTATGCAACATGCTGCAAGTTCACTTTGTACGTACAAATGGGATGCTTTAACTTCTTGGACTCTGGTGTGGCCAGTAAAAGAGAAAAGTTTCACTATACATATACATGTGTACACATCGATATTGCAATGTAAGTTGCATGCAACACATGTTGCAAACAGCTGCCTGTATGTGCAGTCAGTCATAATGTATGCAATAACTGTGTGTTATGATGATGTAGTGGCATTTGTTTATGTTTTACTGAAACAGTTATTTTTTAAACAAAGCGCCCTCCTTCATAGAAGGTGACCTCACATCGACAGCTGATGAGTATAGTATTTATTACTCTTACTGTGAAAATTTTGATACCTACTGTCAGATTTTGTTGTTTATATTACACATACATACATACGTATAAGTAAGTATATATGGATGTATTAAGAATTTAAAATTATAGCCAACTTTTTGCTTGATTTTAGCCAGTTAAGTTTGACATATACACATGAATTTACACTTGTTGCTGCAATTTTTTCCAAGCAAAATAAAATGCATTTCGGATGCTGTAGCTGTCAACTAACGAGTGTATATACCTTGGAAAATGCATACATATGCCACAATCATATGAAATTATTGTTATTTAGCAGCCACTATACGACTGCTCTCAAGGAACTAAAACTGTTGATTTTATTCTCGTTATTTTTCCCATACCCTTGTATCTCTCTGTATGTAATTCCGACTATAGTTTCAATACATATTCTTCTACTTTAAACTGGTTTGTTAGTGTCATACATACAGTTGTGTTCATAATAATAGAAGTGTGGGTAACTAATATTTCAGCTACTGAAAAGTTTTAATTTAAAAAAAGGCTGTGTTAAAGGAATTTCATGAATGGAATGTAAAAAAATAAAATTCGCAAGATTTAGTACGTTTGTAATGTATTTCAGTCACTTCGAGTTGTTTCAAATATTAGGAGACCGAGCGTCTGCTGCAGGAAAAAAATTTGACATTCAATTTTTAAAATATATAAGTATTAAAAATAAGAATTAGAAATGTATTTAATGTAATTCTCAATACAATATTCCACTTTTGGGTGGATTGATCAATTGTCCACGAAGAAAAGAAAAGCCAACAGATAAATTTGAAAGACACAAAGTTGCTCTCATCAAGTCATCTTAAATTTCAGAACTGAAGGTTGCAGACAGAGAACGGCTTAAACGAAGATTCACAAAGAGCTCAAACTTCTTATTAAGACGATTAGTTGCTGGTCATTCAAAAAAACAAAGTTTAAGGAATTTTTGGGAATTTTTTTATTTATTTATTTTTTAATTTTTTCTCAAATCGACTAAATTGGTGAGATAATCGTAATACGAGTATACAGACAAAATGACCGACTTCTGTTTTACCACTTACCACAAGGATTAGTTAACAAAGAAAACTGCTGATGCAAAACTAATGATATGGAGATGCTGATTTTCTATAATTTTTTTATAGGACCAGCACTCAGGAAATGAACCCCACTCATGCAATGCATTGTGCTAGAACTAGGAAAATGGATGTGGGTTGGAGAATAGAGGGAGTAGTGCTGTGGATCCTATTCGATTTGAAAGTGACAGGAACGATCTCTGCAGGTAGTTTGTTTCGTATACAAACATTAAGGTTAAAAAACGAATTTTTTGTGTAGTGTGCAGTGCAATTCATTGGACAAACGACCACAAATGGGAGTGCTTTTAATAAAGCAAATATTTTGCGTAGAAATGTAAGGGTTTCAGGCACAAGTTCCCTGACTTTATTAGAATACATTCCATTGTAGTAGCGATAGAACAAGGAAATGCAGCCCACATTGCATTGATGTTGCAATGAATTCTACTGTCACCGATGAGCTTTTTCAAATAGACTTTGAAGCGGCAGAACATACATGAAAAATGTACTGCGTTTCCAGGTGGATATAGGTGGTACAAATAGTAAGGACATCAGATGGAGTGAATGCTTCTTTTGAAATTTGAAATATGTGATCAGTCCATCGAATAACTATTACACTGAATTTTTATCCCCAAGTAATTAGAAGAATACCCAAGTTAATTTCTTCTTCTTCAACTTAACTAAACAAAACTAAACAGCCTACTAATCAAATTGGATTAACGCCAATAACGAAATCTTGCTGGCTCCATGCTATAAAGATATTCGTCCGGTAGTCGTGAAAATGCATTTTATTTAATACAATTTCAACAACTATATTTGTCTTAAGGAAATGTAAGATATTTTTCATTTTTTACTTAACGTACCCATAGACTATGCAATACTATTGAATAATTTATTGCTTACTATTGTCGTTTTGCTCCACACTACTCAATAAATTGCACAATATAAAAAAAAAAATACGTGGAGTGATGTATGTAAAAGTAAATAAATTCAGTAAAGTGCGACTTTGGCTCGTACACGAGGGGTTCCATAAGGCACTTCTTTCTTTTTGGCAATTTTTTCGGTTTTTTGCAATTTTTTTTATATTGACGCGTTTTCTTTTTTATTATGGTGAGTTTTTGGCGATTTTTAGTTTTTGGCAAATTAATTTTATTTTTTTGGCGACCTTTTTACTTTTGGTGATTTTTTTTTGCATTTAAGGGATTTATTTTATTTTTGGTAATAATTTTTATTTAAGCGTTTTTTTCATTTTGGCGATTTTTTATATTGGCGATTTTTTCGTTTTGTCGATTTTTTCGTTTTGCCGAATTTTTTATTTATAATTAAAAAAAAAATATTTCAAGACTTGTTCCTTTGCATGGTCAAAATAACCTTAACTGATAGAATACCCTTTAATAATTTTGATTTTTAGTGTTTTTATGGGAATTTTTAAAATTTAAGTTTAAAATTTTTAAACGCACTAATAATCCCAAATTATTATTTTACTTATTAAGTAAAATATTTTGTTATTAAAAATACATTGAAATTGATTATTGAGGGGTTTAGCTGGATCCTATGCGCATTTCACTGTTGCTAATGCAGTTGTTCTAAGAAATTTGGGTAAAGGTTCCCTGATGATCTGCATTAGCAACAGTGAAATGCGCATAGGATCCAGCTAAACCCCTCAATAATCAATTTCAATGTATTTTTAATAACAAAATATTTTACTTAATAAGTAAAATAATAATTTGGGATTATTAGTGCGTTTAAAAATTTTAAAATTTTGATTTTTTTTTAATTTCAATGTTGATTGATGTAGTCTGCATAAAAGTACACTAACTTTAAAAATTTCAAGTGTTATTTAGTTATAACTTTTTACATATTTCCTTTTACATAAACAAAGTTTAGAATATATCAAATACAGCGAAACCTCTCCTAAAGGACACCTCCCATAACCGGACAAGTTTTGTAGAACCAAAATTAAAATAAAAATAATGTGTAATACTCTCATAAGCGGATACCTGTAATAACCGGACAAAAGTACGGCGACGGTGCGTGTCCGGCTATGAGATGTTTCACTGTATTTTGTATTTAATTGTTAAGGCCCAAGTTTACAGTCATTAGTTAGCTAATAGCAATAGTTTCACCAATAATATTTGATTCCAAATCCGACAATTCTGCTTATTTACGTACCCATTCAACCAGTTATGGGCTTCATCGGAAAATTGCAGAAGTGCACGATGAGTTTGACGAATTGAATAATTGTTTTGATTAAAAATTTCAACAATTTGCATGCGCTGCTCTGGTGTAAGTCGATTCATAATGAAATTTTAAAGCAAATTAAACAAAGAGCAAATATCAGCTGGTAAAGGGGTGCTCAAATCAAGCAGTGATGCCAACTCAATGTTGTGACACTCTAAAAAAACACTCTTTACATACATACGTTGTCACGCATCTTCTTTGTGTTTAGCTGTAACACATTGGTTTTTCTATTATTTTTATTTTGGTTTTCCTGAATCAATTTCAGTACTAATATATCAATATATGTATGTATATATTCAACATATATGTTTTATCCCTTTATTAAGAAATACAAAAACAATAGTTATCATTTTATTTTAGTAATGATTAACTAAAGGCTGTAAATTTGCCACTAAGTAGGCATAAAAAAATTTAATTTTAAAAAGAAAATGTTAAATGTAATTTTTACGGGAACAGCGCTACTATATTTATGCACACAACTACATCCTCACGCATACATACACCCATGCTTATGTATGTACAGTGGAATCTTTCTTGAGCGGACACTGAAGGGACCATTGAAATGTGTCCGTACAAGGGAAAACTAAACATTTAAATGGAGCGCTACCGGGACCTGTCAAAAGTGTCCGCCTATAGGAAGTGTCCGCTAAGGAAGATTCCACTGTATATGTATGTGCACAGTTATCTTAATATTGTTACGTTTTATTGTATGTTTGGCATCCTCTTGCCACAGTGTTAAGTTTTTATTTTTTATTTTGTTAATTGTTTGTTTTAATGCACTTGGAATTCTTTTCTCCAAGTAGTCGTGGTTAGAGCGTACATATGTATGTATGTACATTAGAGTGGCCGTTAGTTGTATGGATGATTTTTTTTGTTGATTTCTTTTGTTCTCACCCCCCAAATCGGTTCAGTTTGATGTAAAAAAAAATACAAAAAAATTTCATAGCGATAAGCTGTGTTTTAGGGGGTGCATCCGGCCCTCAAAGTTAGCCCATATATTCAATGTAATTTTTTTTTTTGGTTTAGTTTTTTATTACTGTAACTAATACATATATGTATGAAATAATTTAATAGACATAAACTCTTATTGTAAACGCTTAGTAAAATAATTTCCATATAAATGCAATTTTGGTATATATAATTTTTGGTATTTGGTGGTTATTTTTTTCATTATTTCCTAAAGTATTAATTTTAGCAAACAATTTTCTTTGAGACTAATGTTGTAGACTAGAAGAGCTAAAATATACATAATTTTCTTGTAAAATGTTTTTTTAAAAAAATGGGCTAGAAGGCCAACTTTGAGGGGCGGACACAACCCCTAAAACACAACTTATCGCTATGAAATTTTTTTGTATTTTTTTTACATAAAACTGAACCGATTTGGGGGGTGAGAATATAAGAAATAAAAAAAAATTAAATAAATAACGGCCACTCTAATGTACTTATATGTATATATGTAAATATGGGCCTTTGTTTCTATTCCCTATACTAATGCTTTACTTGTGTCTGTATTTATTTTCTAAGGGTATTTTTCCATTCATTTTAGACATTTTTACAATTTTTCATTAGTTTGTTTACAATAAATATCACTCACTGATAGTGATGGTTGGCGCAAGGCGAGTATGTACACTGAAAGAATTTTCGGCATAAATTCTATGAATTTCGACATTAATCTAATGAAAAATTCAATAAAATTCAAAATTATTTTATTGAAAACTTCATCAAATTTATTTAAAAGTGCAATTAATGCAGTGCTATAACTTCATCGAAACAATAAAATAATCTCACGAAAGGAATGAAATAACTTAAATATAAAGGGGTTTCTTAATAGTTAGAAAATATTGTAGTCATAAATCCAATAAAATATTCTTACGAAACCAGAATACCAACGCAGCAATTCAAATGAAATTCTTTCACAATATTCATGAAATTTTCATTGGATTTGTGAAATTATCATTAGATTTGTGAAAAAATTTGAATGCAATTGTTTCATTGGACTTATGAAGCAAAATTCTTTCGGTGTATGTACCTTATAAAATTATTGAGTGTGGTCTGGCGTTTTTTCTTTTTCTTCTTCTTTCTTTAAAGCAAAAAGTTAATGAGATTTAAAGCTGACATCTCCAAAACATCTCTCGTACACTTAATAATTCTCAATTTGATATAAAAAAAATTTACGTAAAACTGAGAACAATTATTAAGAACAATTCCTATTTGGGGTGTTTTGAGGATGCCGTGTATAAAAACAACTTTATGTACACATACATATATGTAAGTATATGCAATAGATTGTATGTATGTATAGGCATATTGACCCTTCTTGGCAGTGCACCAAAGGACACGTGTCTTCTTAATTTTGTCTAAAATAACTACATACATACTCGTATAAACATCTGGCTTCAAGTTCAAAAAGTATCCCATCTAGCATTTCCAAGATTGCTTTTTGAAAAATCACCTTGCTGAGTCTTTTTATGGTACTATTGGAGATCAAAAACTGATTAATCACTTACACGATCAAAAAAGGACTCGAAATTGATTCGCGCTAATGGGTAAAAATAGTTGGATTTAAAATACAATAACACATTCACCCGTATTGCGTATGTCGAGTCGAATATTCGTCTACGACAATTTTGTATTCGATTAAACAAAGGTTGTAAAAGTTTTCCTTATTCTATGACGAAATTCTCGTAGACGAATATTCGACTCGACATACGCAATACGGGTGATTGTATAGCAATCGAAAATTAATCATTCAGCCGTGTAAAATGTGACTATTATTTCCGTTAGTTATTATCATGTTTTGTTCATCTCGAAGATTAAAAAATGCTTAATCAAAAAAAAAAAAGATCATGCAGGTAGTTGTAAAGTGATTATAATCATGTATTTTATGATCATATTTTACGCAGAGAGACAATTAAACACTGCTGAATATGTTTTCTTTAAGTATAACTGGGCAATATTTGCGTATTCTGGAGTAAATGTCAAAAAGTAATTTTTTTTAATTTATAAAATAAATAATATAAATGACTCAAATTACAGTCATAAATGACATAAAAAAGACTCCCAAATGAATAGAAATCTGAGTGATAAATGGCAATAAAAAGACTCCTAAGCAGACTGATAAATGTCTCACAAAAGACTCGTAAGCGTTTAGAAACATGACTTTATGACAATTCGAAGAAGAGTCACAAATGAAGTGAAATAAGACTAATAAAATAATAAGTTTTTTCAGTTTGTCGCTTTTTTCTCGTTTTGGCGTTTTTTCTGTTTTTGGGGTATTTTTTTCATTTCCGCGATTTTTTTCATTTTGGCGATTTTTTTCTGTTTTTGGGGTTTTTTTCATTTTAGCGATTTTTTTTCATTTTGGGGATTTTTTTCTGTTTTTGGGGCTTTTTTTATTTTGTAGATTTTTTTTTGTTTTTGGGGCTATTTTTTCATTTTGGCGATTTTTTTTTTCATTTTGGCGATTTTTTTTTCTGTTTTTGGGTTTTTTTTTTAATTTTGGCGTTTTTCCGGTTTTTCGCGATTTATTTTAGACCTAGACATTTTTTTCATTTGGTGCTTTTTTCGTTTTGGCAATTTTTATTTTTTTTTTTGCGATTTTTTTTGGTTTGGCGATTTTATAATTTTGGGATTTTTTTGTTTTACCGTTTTTGAAAATTTCAAGAGTTTTGCTCTTACGGTTTCCAAGATACAGCAAAATTACATAGTCCAAATTGCATTAACTGATGGAACACCCTTTAATTTAAATTTTTTGAAATTTTAGTGTTAATTGTTGTAGTCTGTATAAAAATACACTAACTTTACAAATTTCAAGTGTATATACATACATACAATTGTATGTATATTACATGGGATTTTAAAATTTTTCGCTGCTCGCTTTAGAACACCCTTAAATTTTTAACTCTCATGTATTTGTTGTTGTAGCGGCCAAATGTCTACACACTGTGTCCAAATTTCAGGTCCGTAGCTCTTACGGTCCTCGAGAAAATACCCTGTGACAGACAGTCGGACAGCGTAGCGATAACAAAGACTACAATTTGATTCGAAATTTAAAGAAATGCTGGCTGGGTGAAGACTAAATATACGAGAATGTATGTATGTGTGTAAAGAGTTTTTCAATAGGGACTTCTGCACAATGACAGTGTGTTAGCGGCCATTGATTGTAATTTATTGAGTCTATTTTGGGAAATCATCATGGACGGATATAGCGTGCATATGACGAAATTGTTTTATCAAAGTGGATGTGTTCTGTTTGGGTTACGTTCCGCGCGCTTTGACCATTTTATTTATTCGAGCACTATGGCTCGACAGTTTTGTAAGTAGCCAAGTTTTCATTCCTAACTCTTACTGGGTTGGGGAAACATTGCGAGAGTTTTAATAACTTTGATTTGTTATCAAAGTCTCACAATAACCGGTTTTCACAATTTCTACTGCTTTTCTGCTTTAAATTCCAATTAAAAAATACTTGTGTGGCAACACTCTATTCTTTAATAGCTGTTGTTGTTATTTACATTTATTTTCTTTTACATACTCTTACAACTACAATTTGAAGCTGAAAAAAGTCAGCCAATGTAGCAATGGTAAAGTAAGAAAATAAAAAAACATGTTGATTATTGAGTTCTTGTTTCAACTTTGTTATTTGTTGTTAGGCTTCTCATTTGTTTAAATGAAAGTTTATAACATAATAACTCTAGTTGTTCTAAGAAATTTGGGTAAAGGTTCCCTGATGATCTGCATTAGCAACAGTGAAATGCGCATAGGATCCAGCTAAACCCCTCAATAATCAATTTCAATGTATTTTTAATAAAAAATATTTTACTTAATAAGTAAAATAATAATTTGGGATTATTAGTGCGTTTAAAAATTTTAAACTTAAATTTTAACAATTCCCATAAAAACACTAATTAAAATTTTTACAGTTGGCAACCTTGAGAGTGTAACTCTCTCATTCTTGTTTTTGTTTTGTTTTTATCACTGACCGGAAGTGGAGAAAATACAAGTAAATATATTAGAAATTAATCGTCGGTACATATACTTGGAGTTGAAACAAAATTATTTAAACTAATTTTTTTCATTATTTCATTTCTGTTGATATGATGCTGATAAAGCATTAATTTTTCTAAATTGTAGAGTGTCTTTAATTAATTTTATTTAAACTAGAAAGAATTTTTTGTTCATATACATATGTATGTATGTGTATACAATATATGTACATACATGCTTCCATATGCATGTAAGATAGACAGTCAGTTAGTATACAGTATGGTGCAAAAGTGAGTCAATGTTCGGATCATATATCAAAAATCTCTTATTTAACTGTACTTTTTTCATTCTGTCGGTTTTAAAAATTGTTTAAAATTGCAATTAGTTATTGTTTAACAACTTTAAAAAGTTGTATAACATAATGGGAGCTCTAAGAAGTGTAATAAAAAAGAAAGTTATTTCGCCGGCTAAGAAAGGTAAATCTAGCAAAGAAATTGCAAATTTGTTGCAAATTTGTCAAAGATCGGTAATTAGCATTATTAGTAGCTTAAATTTTAATGAAGAGAAGCAAATATATTTCCAAAGAGAGGAAGGACAAAAAAGGTATCGCCAACTGTAGCCTGACGTATTGGAAGGATATGCGTGTTAGATAGAATAGAAAGCACGAAGGTAGCCACTTTTCTTGTAATCTAATGGTAGAATAAGTAGATTCGTATCGTGAGTTGGCCAATCAGCTGAAAAAATTTGTAACATAAATAAAACATATTGCTGTTTATTAATATGTATCGTAAAAGGGCTATTAGACAGGCATACTTATCTTAAGACATGTACGATGGCATACTTTGGGTTTTGCTATTACAATATCGAACGCTGACGGCATACTTCATACTAATTGTGCGACAGACATCAGAAGATAAAAAATTTTTTAAAACCAACATACATGTCTAACGTACTCGTATACATGCTATTAGACAGTGAGACTTGGTATGCCATCATACATGTCTTAAGACAAGTATGCCTGTCTAATAGCCCTTTAACGTATGTCAGGTAGAAATCTACAGAAAATTGTTTCTCAAGAAAACAAAAACCAAATCATCCTACCAAAACTATAAGAGAGAGAAAATCTTTTTTTGGAAATGTACGAATAATGGACTACTTGCTATTGGAAATCTCCAAGTTAAAGACTGTATTATTTGTAAGCAAGTGAAAGTTTATTTTTGGTTTTATAGTTGATTTGGTCTGATGAGAGAGAAAATAGGCAGGTTCTAATCCAATAGGCGTTCGTGGTATTGGTCAAAGAAAAGTAATCCTACAAACCCATCCTTTGAGCAACCTACAGTGAAGCACGGAAGTGGTTCTTTAATGTTTGCGGATGTATTACCTCAAATGGTGTCAGACATTTAGTAAAAATTTATGAAATAATGCGTAAAGCGGACTATTTACATATTCTGGCCAATAATTTACCTACTGTAATTAAGCAAATGAGCGATTTTCGTTCAAGAGTCATATTTCAATATGACAATGACTGTAAAGCTACGACGAATATCGTTAAAGAATCAGTAGCCAACAATTCGAAGCAATGAAGTGTAAAGCAAAAAGACAGCTGACATACTATATTCATCCTCCTAATGACTCAATGAACTCTGGGACCGAGCATAAGAGGAGTGGCGAAACAAATCGCCCGAATATATTGCCAAATAATATCAGTGAATACATAAGCGCTTCAGGCTATGAAAAAAATCCAAAGGCTATGGGGCAAAGTTCTTGGCAAAAATGAGTCTATGGGCTGCTACTATGTGAAAATTATAATTTTTTTTGTTACCATGTACGAATGGGCAAAATTTTTTATTTTATTTAATAAGACTGGAGCAATATACTCGTATATTAATTAAATAAAACAAATAATTTGAGTTACTTGGAACAAAAAAAAAAAAAAAAAAAAAGAACTAGTCCTTTTCTCCAGGAAGTATAAGATACCTGTTTTCCGACCTACCACTCTTAATAATACGGAGATAAAAGTGTCCAACACTGCGAAATATCTCGGTGTTATTCTTGATTCAAAACTGAGTTTCAACACTAATATTCTAGAGAGAGTGAAAAAGTAACAATTACACTCTATTTATGCAAAAAATCCATTGGAAAAAATTGGGGTCTTACCCCAAAAATCGTTCATTGGATCTATACTGCAATAAGACGTCCACTCTCATGTATGGGATCATAGTGTGGTGGCCGTCCATGGAGAAAAAGACGTATCTGCATATCTTACACAAGGTGCAAAGACTTGCATCCTTGTATATAACCAGTGCTCTTCGCACTACTCCTACGGATGCACTGGGGATGCCCCTTCATCTGCTGCCCTTGGACCTAGTAGGAAAGGAGATGGCAACGTCCTCGGCAATCCGTCATCGATGTACCTCTCTGTGGAACGGAAATGGAACAGGCCACTGTAGAATAATCGATGATGAAGTTAGGGAATGGAGGATTGACCAAACCTCCCCTGCTCTACTACACGCACGTGTTTATAAAACCTGGATATCATCATGTGTGTGAAGATAAATTCGTATTTAAATAGCAGAGACAGGAACCAACATTTCTAACATTGCATGTTAAGCACATAACAGAGCACTGTTAGCTATTTAACAGTAGTCGATAAATGGATTAGGATTCCAAATCCTTGGAACTGGATTAAGATAGATATTTTTTTTTTTTTGGAAAAATTTCTCTAAATTGTACTTTATGAAATTATAAAAGAATGGTAATGGAAATATGTCTGGTAGAGCCAATAAATTAGATTTAAGAAAACATAATTTTCTTGAGAAGATGAATAGTCATTTGGGTAAAATATGGAAGAGCACACGTACTACACCATATAGGTGTGGTACTCTGGAGGGTCCTAAATGTGACCCAAGTGTTCACGTTTCTCAAATAATTTTGGGAATTGAAATAATCGATTTTGAAAAAAATGCTTTTTTAGTGAAATTTCTTGAGAAGATCAGGGTAAAATATGGAAGAGCACACGTACTACACCATATAGGTGTGGTACTCTGAAGGTTCCTAAATGTGATCCAATCGGTCATGTTTCTCAAATAATTTTGGGAATTGAAATAATCGATTTTGAAAAATATGCTTTTTTCGTAAATTTTTTTTAAAGAAGTGCTCATTTTGGTAAAATATGGAAGAGCACACGTACAACACCATATAGGTGTGGTACTCTGGAGGGTCCTAAATGAGATCCAAGTGTTCACGTTTCTCAAATAATTTTGGGAATTGAAATAATCGATTTTGAAAAACATGCTTTTTTTGGTGAAATTTCTTGAGAAGATCAGTGGTCATTTGGATAAAATATGGAAGAGCACACATACAACACCATATAGGTGTGGTACTCTGGAGGGTCCTAAATGAGATCCAAGTGTTCACGTTTCTCAAATAATTTTGGGAATTGAAATAATCGATTTTGAAAAACATGCTTTTTTGGTGAAATTTCTTGAGAAGATCAGTGGTCATTTGGATAAAATATGGAAGAGCACACGTACTACACCATATAGGTGTGGTACTCTGGAGGGTCCTAAATGTGACCCAAGTGTTCACGTTTCTCAAATAATTTTGGGAATTGAAATAATCGATTTTGAAAAAAATGCTTTTTTAGTGAAATTTCTTGAGAAGATCAGGGTAAAATATGGAAGAGCACACGCACTACACCATATAGGTGTGGTACTCTGAAGGTTCCTAAATGTGATCCAATCGGTCATATTTCTCAAATAATTTTGGGAATTGAAATAATCGATTTTGAAAAATATGCTTTTTTCGTAAATTTTTTTTAAAGAAGTGCTCATTTTGGTAAAATATGGAAGAGCACACGTACAACACCATATAGGTGTGGTACTCTGGAGGGTCCTAAATGAGATCCAAGTGTTCACGTTTCTCAAATAATTTTGGGAATTGAAACAATCGATTTTGAAAAACATGCTTTTTTTGGTGAAATTTCTTGAGAAGATCAGTGGTCATTTGGATAAAATATGGAAGAGCACACGTACTACACCATATAGGTGTGGTACTCTGGAGGGTCCTAAATGTGACCCAAGTGTTCACGTTTCTCAAATAATTTTGGGAATTGAAATAATCGATTTTGAAAAAAATGCTTTTTTAGTGAAATTTCTTGAGAAGATCAGGGTAAAATATGGAAGAGCACACGCACTACACCATATAGGTGTGGTACTCTGAAGGTTCCTAAATGTGATCCAATCGGTCATGTTTCTCAAATAATTTTGGGAATTGAAATAATCGATTTTGAAAAATATGCTTTTTTCGTAAATTTTTTTTAAAGAAGTGCTCATTTTGGTAAAATATGGAAGAGCACACGTACAACACCATATAGGTGTGGTACTCTGGAGGGTCCTAAATGAGATCCAAGTGTTCACGTTTCTCAAATAATTTTGGGAATTGAAATAATCGATTTTGAAAAACATGCTTTTTTTGGTGAAATTTCTTGAGAAGATCAGAGGTCATTTGGATAAAATATGGAAGAGCACACGTACTACACCATATAGGTGTGGTACTCTGGAGGGTCCTAAATGTGACACAAGTGTTCACGTTTCTCAAATAATTTTGGGAATTGAAATAATCGATTTTGAAAAAAATGCTTTTTTAGTGAAATTTCTTGAGGAGATCAGGGTAAAATATGGAAGAGCACACGTACTACACCATATAGGTGTGGTACTCTGAAGGTTCCTAAATGTGATCCAATCGGTCATGTTTCTCAAATAATTTTGGGAATTGAAATAATCGATTTTGAAAAATATGCTTTTTTCGTAAATTTTTTTTAAAGAAGTGCTCATTTTGGTAAAATATGGAAGAGCACACGTACAACACCATATAGGTGTGGTACTCTGGAGGGTCCTAAATGAGATCCAAGTGTTCACGTTTCTCAAATAATTTTGGGAATTGAAATAATCGATTTTGAAAAACATGCTTTTTTTGGTGAAATTTCTTGAGAAGATCAGTGGTCATTTGCATAAAATATGGAAGAGCACACGTACTACACCATATAGGTGTGGTACTCTGGAGGGTCCTAAATGTGACCCAAGTGTTCACGTTTCTCAAATAATTTTGGGAATTGAAATAATCGATTTTGAAAAAAATGCTTTTTTAGTGAAATTTCTTGAGAAGATCAGGGTAAAATATGGAAGAGCACACGTACTACACCATATAGGTGTGGTACTCTGAAGGTTCCTAAATGTGATCCAATCGGTCATGTTTCTCAAATAATTTTGGGAATTGAAATAATCGATTTTGAAAAATATGCTTTTTTCGTAAATTTTTTTTAAAGAAGTGCTCATTTTGGTAAAATATGGAAGAGCACACGTACAACACCATATAGGTGTGGTACTCTGGAGGGTCCTAAATGAGATCCAAGTGTTCACGTTTCTCAAATAATTTTGGGAATTGAAATAATCGATTTTGAAAAACATGCTTTTTTTGGTGAAATTTCTTGAGAAGATCAGTGGTCATTTGGATAAAATATGGAAGAGCACACATACAACACCATATAGGTGTGGTACTCTGGAGGGTCCTAAATGAGATCCAAGTGTTCACGTTTCTCAAATAATTTTGGGAATTGAAATAATCGATTTTGAAAAACATGCTTTTTTGGTGAAATTTCTTGAGAAGATCAGTGGTCATTTGGATAAAATATGGAAGAGCACACGTACTACACCATATAGGTGTGGTACTCTGGAGGGTCCTAAATGTGACCCAAGTGTTCACGTTTCTCAAATAATTTTGGGAATTGAAATAATCGATTTTGAAAAAAATGCTTTTTTAGTGAAATTTCTTGAGAAGATCAGGGTAAAATATGGAAGAGCACACGCACTACACCATATAGGTGTGGTACTCTGAAGGTTCCTAAATGTGATCCAATCGGTCATATTTCTCAAATAATTTTGGGAAATGAAATAATCGATTTTGAAAAATATGCTTTTTTCGTAAATTTTTTTTAAAGAAGTGCTCATTTTGGTAAAATATGGAAGAGCACACGTACAACACCATATAGGTGTGGTACTCTGGAGGGTCCTAAATGAGATCCAAGTGTTCACGTTTCTCAAATAATTTTGGGAATTGAAACAATCGATTTTGAAAAACATGCTTTTTTTGGTGAAATTTCTTGAGAAGATCAGTGGTCATTTGGATAAAATATGGAAGAGCACACGTACTACACCATATAGGTGTGGTACTCTGGAGGGTCCTAAATGTGACCCAAGTGTTCACGTTTCTCAAATAATTTTGGGAATTGAAATAATCGATTTTGAAAAAAATGCTTTTTTAGTGAAATTTCTTGAGAAGATCAGGGTAAAATATGGAAGAGCACACGTACTACACCATATAGGTGTGGTACTCTGAAGGTTCCTAAATGTGATCCAATCGGTCATATTTCTCAAATAATTTTGGGAATTGAAATAATCGATTTTGAAAAATATGCTTTTTTCGTAATTTTTTTTTAAAGAAGTGCTCATTTTGGTAAAATATGGAAGAGCACACGTACAACACCATATAGGTGTGGTACTCTGGAGGGTCCTAAATGAGATCCAAGTGTTCACGTTTCTCAAATAATTTTGGGAATTGAAACAATCGATTTTGAAAAACATGCTTTTTTTGGTGAAATTTCTTGAGAAGATCAGTGGTCATTTGGATAAAATATGGAAGAGCACACGTACTACACCATATAGGTGTGGTACTCTGGAGGGTCCTAAATGTGACCCAAGTGTTCACGTTTCTCAAATAATTTTGGGAATTGAAATAATCGATTTTGAAAAAAATGCTTTTTTAGTGAAATTTCTTGAGAAGATCAGGGTAAAATATGGAAGAGCACACGTACTACACCATATAGGTGTGGTACTCTGAAGGTTCCTAAATGTGATCCAATCGGTCATGTTTCTCAAATAATTTTGGGAATTGAAATAATCGATTTTGAAAAATATGCTTTTTTCGTAATTTTTTTTTAAAGAAGTGCTCATTTTGGTAAAATATGGAAGAGCACACGTACAACACCATATAGGTGTGGTACTCTGGAGGGTCCTAAATGAGATCCAAGTGTTCACGTTTCTCAAATAATTTTGGGAATTGAAATAATCGATTTTGAAAAACATGCTTTTTTTGGTGAAATTTCTTGAGAAGATCAGAGGTCATTTGGATAAAATATGGAAGAGCACACGTACTACACCATATAGGTGTGGTACTCTGGAGGGTCCTAAATGAGATCCAAGTGTTCACGTTTCTCAAATAATTTTGGGAATTGAAATAATCGATTTTGAAAAACATGCTTTTTTAGTGAAATTTCTTGAGAAGATCAGGGTAAAATATGGAAGAGCACACGTACTACACCATATAGGTGTGGTACTCTGAAGGTTCCTAAATGTGATCCAATCGGTCATGTTTCTCAAATAATTTTGGGAATTGAAATAATCGATTTTGAAAAATATGCTTTTTTCGTAATTTTTTTTTAAAGAAGTGCTCATTTTGGTAAAATATGGAAGAGCACACGTACAACACCATATAGGTGTGGTACTCTGGAGGGTCCTAAATGAGATCCAAGTGTTCACGTTTCTCAAATAATTTTGGGAATTGAAATAATCGATTTTGAAAAACATGCTTTTTTTGGTGAAATTTCTTGAGAAGATCAGATGTCATTTGGATAAAATATGGAAGAGCACACGTACTACACCATATAGGTGTGGTACTCTGGAGGGTCCTAAATGAGATCCAAGTGTTCACGTTTCTCAAATAATTTTGGGAATTGAAATAATCGATTTTGAAAAAAATGCTTTTTTAGTGAAATTTCTTGAGAAGATCAGGGTAAAATATGGAAGAGCACACGTACTACACCATATAGGTGTGGTACTCTGAAGGTTCCTAAATGTGATCCAATCGGTCATATTTCTCAAATAATTTTGGGAATTGAAATAATCGATTTTGAAAAATATGCTTTTTTCGTAATTTTTTTTTAAAGAAGTGCTCATTTTGGTAAAATATGGAAGAGCACACGTACAACACCATATAGGTGTGGTACTCTGGAGGGTCCTAAATGAGATCCAAGTGTTCACGTTTCTCAAATAATTTTGGGAATTGAAACAATCGATTTTGAAAAACATGCTTTTTTTGGTGAAATTTCTTGAGAAGATCAGTGGTCATTTGGATAAAATATGGAAGAGCACACGTACTACACCATATAGGTGTGGTACTCTGGAGGGTCCTAAATGTGACCCAAGTGTTCACGTTTCTCAAATAATTTTGGGAATTGAAATAATCGATTTTGAAAAAAATGCTTTTTTAGTGAAATTTCTTGAGAAGATCAGGGTAAAATATGGAAGAGCACACGTACTACACCATATAGGTGTGGTACTCTGAAGGTTCCTAAATGTGATCCAATCGGTCATGTTTCTCAAATAATTTTGGGAATTGAAATAATCGATTTTGAAAAATATGCTTTTTTCGTAATTTTTTTTTAAAGAAGTGCTCATTTTGGTAAAATATGGAAGAGCACACGTACAACACCATATAGGTGTGGTACTCTGGAGGGTCCTAAATGAGATCCAAGTGTTCACGTTTCTCAAATAATTTTGGGAATTGAAATAATCGATTTTGAAAAACATGCTTTTTTTGGTGAAATTTCTTGAGAAGATCAGTGGTCATTTGGATAAAATATGGAAGAGCACACGTACTACACCATATAGGTGTGGTACTCTGGAGGGTCCTAAATGAGATCCAAGTGTTCACGTTTCTCAAATAATTTTGGGAATTGAAATAATCGATTTTGAAAAACATGCTTTTTTTGGTGAAATTTCTTGAGAAGATCAGAGGTCATTTGGATAAAATATGGAAGAGCACACGTACTACACCATATAGGTGTGGTACTCTGGAGGGTCCTAAATGTGACACAAGTGTTCACGTTTCTCAAATAATTTTGGGAATTGAAATAATCGATTTTGAAAAAAATGCTTTTTTAGTGAAATTTCTTGAGAAGATCAGGGTAAAATATGGAAGAGCACACGTACTACACCATATAGGTGTGGTACTCTGAAGGTTCCTAAATGTGATCCAATCGGTCATGTTTCTCAAATAATTTTGGGAATTGAAATAATCGATTTTGAAAAATATGCTTTTTTCGTAAATTTTTTTTAAAGAAGTGCTCATTTTGGTAAAATATGGAAGAGCACACGTACAACACCATATAGGTGTGGTACTCTGGAGGGTCCTAAATGAGATCCAAGTGTTCACGTTTCTCAAATAATTTTGGGAATTGAAATAATCGATTTTGAAAAACATGCTTTTTTTGGTGAAATTTCTTGAGAAGATCAGTGGTCATTTGGATAAAATATGGAAGAGCACACGTACTACACCATATAGGTGTGGTACTCTGGAGGGTCCTAAATGTGACCCAAGTGTTCACGTTTCTCAAATAATTTTGGGAATTGAAATAATCGATTTTGAAAAAAATGCTTTTTTAGTGAAATTTCTTGAGAAGATCAGGGTAAAATATGGAAGAGCACACGTACTACACCATATAGGTGTGGTACTCTGAAGGTTCCTAAATGTGATCCAATCGGTCATGTTTCTCAAATAATTTTGGGAATTGAAATAATCGATTTTGAAAAATATGCTTTTTTCGTAATTTTTTTTTAAAGAAGTGCTCATTTTGGTAAAATATGGAAGAGCACACGTACAACACCATATAGGTGTGGTACTCTGGAGGGTCCTAAATGAGATCCAAGTGTTCACGTTTCTCAAATAATTTTGGGAATTGAAATAATCGATTTTGAAAAACATGCTTTTTTTGGTGAAATTTCTTGAGAAGATCAGTGGTCATTTGGATAAAATATGGAAGAGCACACGTACTACACCATATAGGTGTGGTACTCTGGAGGGTCCTAAATGAGATCCAAGTGTTCACGTTTCTCAAATAATTTTGGGAATTGAAATAATCGATTTTGAAAAACATGCTTTTTTTGGTGAAATTTCTTGAGAAGATCAGAGGTCATTTGGATAAAATATGGAAGAGCACACGTACTACACCATATAGGTGTGGTACTCTGGAGGGTCCTAAATGTGACACAAGTGTTCACGTTTCTCAAATAATTTTGGGAATTGAAATAATCGATTTTGAAAAAAATGCTTTTTTAGTGAAATTTCTTGAGAAGATCAGGGTAAAATATGGAAGAGCACACGTACTACACCATATAGGTGTGGTACTCTGAAGGTTCCTAAATGTGATCCAATCGGTCATGTTTCTCAAATAATTTTGGGAATTGAAATAATCGATTTTGAAAAATATGCTTTTTTCGTAAATTTTTTTTAAAGAAGTGCTCATTTTGGTAAAATATGGAAGAGCACACGTACAACACCATATAGGTGTGGTACTCTGGAGGGTCCTAAATGAGATCCAAGTGTTCACGTTTCTCAAATAATTTTGGGAATTGAAATAATCGATTTTGAAAAAAATGCTTTTTTTGGTGAAATTTCTTGAGAAGATCAGTGGTCATTTGGATAAAATATGGAAGAGCACACATACAACACCATATAGGTGTGGTACTCTGGAGGGTCCTAAATGAGATCCAAATGTTCACGTTTCTCAAATAATTTTGGGAATTGAAATAATCGATTTTGAAAAACATGCTTTTTTGGTGAAATTTCTTGAGAAGATCAGTGGTCATTTGGATAAAATATGGAAGAGCACACGTACTACACCATATAGGTGTGGTACTCTGGAGGGTCCTAAATGTGACCCAAGTGTTCACGTTTCTCAAATAATTTTGGGAATTGAAATAATCGATTTTGAAAAAAATGCTTTTTTAGTGAAATTTCTTGAGAAGATCAGGGTAAAATATGGAAGAGCACACGCACTACACCATATAGGTGTGGTACTCTGAAGGTTCCTAAATGTGATCCAATCGGTCATGTTTCTCAAATAATTTTGGGAATTGAAATAATCGATTTTGAAAAATATGCTTTTTTCGTAAATTTTTTTTAAAGAAGTGCTCATTTTGGTAAAATATGGAAGAGCACACATACAACACCATATAGGTGTGGTACTCTGGAGGGTCCTAAATGAGATCCAAGTGTTCACGTTTCTCAAATAATTTTGGGAATTGAAACAATCGATTTTGAAAAACATGCTTTTTTTGGTGAAATTTCTTGAGAAGATCAGAGGTCATTTGGATAAAATATGGAAGAGCACACGTACTACACCATATAGGTGTGGTACTCTGGAGGGTCCTAAATGTGACACAAGTGTTCACGTTTCTCAAATAATTTTGGGAATTGAAATAATCGATTTTGAAAAAAATGCTTTTTTAGTGAAATTTCTTGAGAAGATCAGGGTAAAATATGGAAGAGCACACGTACAACACCATATAGGTGTGGTACTCTGAAGGTTCCTAAATGTGATCCAATCGGTCATGTTTCTCAAATAATTTTGGGAATTGAAATAATCGATTTTGAAAAATATGCTTTTTTCGTAAATTTTTTTTAAAGAAGTGCTCATTTTGGTAAAATATGGAAGAGCACACGTACAACACCATATAGGTGTGGTACTCTGGAGGGTCCTAAATGAGATCCAAGTGTTCACGTTTCTCAAATAATTTTGGGAATTGAAATAATCGATTTTGAAAAACATGCTTTTTTTGGTGAAATTTCTTGAGAAGATCAGTGGTCATTTGGATAAAATATGGAAGAGCACACGTACTACACCATATAGGTGTGGTACTCTGGAGGGTCCTAAATGTGACCCAAGTGTTCACGTTTCTCAAATAATTTTGGGAATTGAAATAATCGATTTTGAAAAAAATGCTTTTTTAGTGAAATTTCTTGAGAAGATCAGGGTAAAATATGGAAGAGCACACGTACTACACCATATAGGTGTGGTACTCTGAAGGTTCCTAAATGTGATCCAATCGGTCATGTTTCTCAAATAATTTTGGGAATTGAAATAATCGATTTTGAAAAATATGCTTTTTTCGTAAATTTTTTTTAAAGAAGTGCTCATTTTGGTAAAATATTGAAGAGCACACGTACAACACCATATAGGTGTGGTACTCTGGAGGGTCCTAAATGAGATCCAAGTGTTCACGTTTCTCAAATAATTTTGGGAATTGAAATAATCGATTTTGAAAAACATGCTTTTTTTGGTGAAATTTCTTGAGAAGATCAGTGGTCATTTGGATAAAATATGGAAGAGCACACATACAACACCATATAGGTGTGGTACTCTGGAGGGTCCTAAATGAGATCCAAGTGTTCACGTTTCTCAAATAATTTTGGGAATTGAAATAATCGATTTTGAAAAACATGCTTTTTTGGTGAAATTTCTTGAGAAGATCAGTGGTCATTTGGATAAAATATGGAAGAGCACACGTACTACACCATATAGGTGTGGTACTCTGGAGGGTCCTAAATGTGACCCAAGTGTTCACGTTTCTCAAATAATTTTGGGAATTGAAATAATCGATTTTGAAAAAAATGCTTTTTTAGTGAAATTTCTTGAGAAGATCAGGGTAAAATATGGAAGAGCACACGCACTACACCATATAGGTGTGGTACTCTGAAGGTTCCTAAATGTGATCCAATCGGTCATATTTCTCAAATAATTTTGGGAATTGAAATAATCGATTTTGAAAAATATGCTTTTTTCGTAAATTTTTTTTAAAGAAGTGCTCATTTTGGTAAAATATGGAAGAGCACACGTACAACACCATATAGGTGTGGTACTCTGGAGGGTCCTAAATGAGTCCCAGTGGTCACGTTTCTCAAATAATTTTGGGAATTGAAACAATCGATTTTGAAAAACATGCTTTTTTTGGTGAAATTTCTTGAGAAGATCAGTGGTCATTTGGATAAAATATGGAAGAGCACACGTACTACACCATATAGGTGTGGTACTCTGGAGGGTCCTAAATGTGACCCAAGTGTTCACGTTTCTCAAATAATTTTGGGAATTGAAATAATCGATTTTGAAAAAATGCTTTTTTAGTGAAATTTCTTGAGAAGATCAGGGTAAAATATGGAAGAGCACACACTACACCATATAGGTGTGGTACTCTGAAGGTTCCTAAACGTGATCCAATCGGTCATGTTTCTCAAATAATTTTGGGAATTGAAATAATCGATTTTGAAAAATATGCTTTTTTCGTAAATTTTTTTTAAAGAAGTGCTCATTTTGGTAAAATATGGAAGAGCACACGTACAACACCATATAGGTGTGGTACTCTGGAGGGTCCTAAATGAGATCCAAGTGTTCACGTTTCTCAAATAATTTTGGGAATTGAAATAATCGATTTTGAAAAACATGCTTTTTTTGGTGAAATTTCTTGAGAAGATCAGAGGTCATTTGGATAAAATATGGAAGAGCACACGTACTACACCATATAGGTGTGGTACTCTGGAGGGTCCTAAATGTGACACAAGTGTTCACGTTTCTCAAATAATTTTGGGAATTGAAATAATCGATTTTGAAAAAAATGCTTTTTTAGTGAAATTTCTTGAGAAGATCAGGGTAAAATATGGAAGAGCACACGTACTACACCATATAGGTGTGGTACTCTGAAGGTTCCTAAATGTGATCCAATCGGTCATGTTTCTCAAATAATTTTGGGAATTGAAATAATCGATTTTGAAAAATATGCTTTTTTCGTAAATTTTTTTTAAAGAAGTGCTCATTTTGGTAAAATATGGAAGAGCACACGTACAACACCATATAGGTGTGGTACTCTGGAGGGTCCTAAATGAGATCCAAGTGTTCACGTTTCTCAAATAATTTTGGGAATTGAAATAATCGATTTTGAAAAACATGCTTTTTTTGGTGAAATTTCTTGAGAAGATCAGTGGTCATTTGCATAAAATATGGAAGAGCACACGTACTACACCATATAGGTGTGGTACTCTGGAGGGTCCTAAATGTGACCCAAGTGTTCACGTTTCTCAAATAATTTTGGGAATTGAAATAATCGATTTTGAAAAAAATGCTTTTTTAGTGAAATTTCTTGAGAAGATCAGGGTAAAATATGGAAGAGCACACGTACTACACCATATAGGTGTGGTTCTCTGAAGGTTCCTAAATGTGATCCAATCGGTCATGTTTCTCAAATAATTTTGGGAATTGAAATAATCGATTTTGAAAAATATGCTTTTTTCGTAAATTTTTTTTAAAGAAGTGCTCATTTTGGTAAAATATGGAAGAGCACACGTACAACACCATATAGGTGTGGTACTCTGGAGGGTCCTAAATGAGATCCAAGTGTTCACGTTTCTCAAATAATTTTGGGAATTGAAATAATCGATTTTGAAAAACATGCTTTTTTTGGTGAAATTTCTTGAGAAGATCAGTGGTCATTTGGATAAAATATGGAAGAGCACACGTACTACACCATATAGGTATGGTACTCTGGAGGGTCCTAAATGTGACCCAAGTGTTCACGTTTCTCAAATAATTTTGGGAATTGAAATAATCGATTTTGAAAAAAATGCTTTTTTAGTGAAATTTCTTGAGAAGATCAGGGTAAAATATGGAAGAGCACACGTACTACACCATATAGGTGTGGTACTCTGAAGGTTCCTAAATGTGATCCAATCGGTCATGTTTCTCAAATAATTTTGGGAATTGAAATAATCGATTTTGAAAAATATGCTTTTTTCGTAAATTTTTTTTAAAGAAGTGCTCATTTTGGAGGGTCCTAAATGAGATCCAAGTGTTCACGTTTCTCAAATAATTTTGGGAATTGAAATAATCGATTTTGAAAAACATGCTTTTTTTGGTGAAATTTCTTGAGAAGATCAGTGGTCATTTGGATAAAATATGGAAGAGCACACGTACTACACCATATAGGTGTGGTACTCTGGAGGGTCCTAAATGTGACCCAAGTGTTCACGTTTCTCAAATAATTTTGGGAATTGAAATAATCGATTTTGAAAAAAATGCTTTTTTAGTGAAATTTCTTGAGAAGATCAGGGTAAAATATGGAAGAGCACACGTACTACACCATATAGGTGTGGTACTCTGAAGGTTCCTAAATGTGATCCAATCGGTCATGTTTCTCAAATAATTTTGGGAATTGAAATAATCGATTTTGAAAAATATGCTTTTTTCGTAATTTTTTTTTAAAGAAGTGCTCATTCTGGTAAAATATGGAAGAGCACACGTACAACACCATATAGGTGTGGTACTCTGGAGGGTCCTAAATGAGATCCAAGTGTTCACGTTTCTCAAATAATTTTGGGAATTGAAATAATCGATTTTGAAAAACATGCTTTTTTTGGTGAAATTTCTTGAGAAGATCAGTGGTCATTTGGATAAAATATGGAAGAGCACACGTACAACACCATATATGTGTGGTACTCTGGAGGGTCCTAAATGAGATCCAAGTGTTCACGTTTCTCAAATAATTTTGGGAATTGAAATAATCGATTTTGAAAAACATGCTTTTTTGGTGAAATTTCTTGAGAAGATCAGTGGTCATTTGGATAAAATATGGAAGAGCACACGTACTACACCATATAGGTGTGGTACTCTGGAGGGTCCTAAATGTGACCCAAGTGTTCACGTTTCTCAAATAATTTTGGGAATTGAAATAATCGATTTTGAAAAAAATGCTTTTTTAGTGAAATTTCTTGAGAAGATCAGGGTAAAATATGGAAGAGCACACGCACTACACCATATAGTTGTGGTACTCTGAAGGTTCCTAAATGTGATCCAATCGGTCATATTTCTCAAATAATTTTGGGAATTGAAATAATCGATTTTGAAAAATATGCTTTTTTCGTAAATTTTTTTTAAAGAAGTGCTCATTTTGGTAAAATATGGAAGAGCACACGTACAACACCATATAGGTGTGGTACTCTGGAGGGTCCTAAATGAGATCCAAGTGTTCACGTTTCTCAAATAATTTTGGGAATTGAAACAATCGATTTTGAAAAACATGCTTTTTTTGGTGAAATTTCTTGAGAAGATCAGTGGTCATTTGGATAAAATATGGAAGAGCACACGTACTACACCATATAGGTGTGGTACTCTGGAGGGTCCTAAATGTGACCCAAGTGTTCACGTTTCTCAAATAATTTTGGGAATTGAAATAATCGATTTTGAAAAAAATGCTTTTTTAGTGAAATTTCTTGAGAAGATCAGGGTAAAATATGGAAGAGCACACGCACTACACCATATAGGTGTGGTACTCTGAAGGTTCCTAAATGTGATCCAATCGGTCATGTTTCTCAAATAATTTTGGGAATTGAAATAATCGATTTTGAAAAATATGCTTTTTTCGTAAATTTTTTTTAAAGAAGTGCTCATTTTGGTAAAATATGGAAGAGCACACGTACAACACCATATAGGTGTGGTACTCTGGAGGGTCCTAAATGAGATCCAAGTGTTCACGTTTCTCAAATAATTTTGGGAATTGAAATAATCGATTTTGAAAAACATGCTTTTTTTGGTGAAATTTCTTGAGAAGATCAGAGGTCATTTGGATAAAATATGGAAGAGCACACGTACTACACCATATAGGTGTGGTACTCTGGAGGGTCCTAAATGTGACACAAGTGTTCACGTTTCTCAAATAATTTTGGGAATTGAAATAATCGATTTTGAAAAAAATGCTTTTTTAGTGAAATTTCTTGAGAAGATCAGGGTAAAATATGGAAGAGCACACGTACTACACCATATAGGTGTGGTACTCTGAAGGTTCCTAAATGTGATCCAATCGGTCATGTTTCTCAAATAATTTTGGGAATTGAAATAATCGATTTTGAAAAATATGCTTTTTTCGTAAATTTTTTTTTAAAGAAGTGCTCATTTTGGTAAAATATGGAAGAGCACACGTACAACACCATATAGGTGTGGTACTCTGGAGGGTTCTAAATGAGCTCCAAGTGTTCACGTTTCTCAAATAATTTTGGGAATTGAAATAATCGATTTTGAAAAACATGCTTTTTTTGGTGAAATTTCTTGAGAAGATCAGTGGTCATTTGCATAAAATATGGAAGAGCACACGTACTACACCATATAGGTGTGGTACTCTGGAGGGCCCTAAATGTGACCCAAGTGTTCACGTTTCTCAAATAATTTTGGGAATTGAAATAATCGATTTTGAAAAAAATGCTTTTTTAGTGAAATTTCTTGAGAAGATCAGGGTAAAATATGGAAGAGCACACGTACTACACCATATAGGTGTGGTACTCTGAAGGTTCCTAAATGTGATCCAATCGGTCATGTTTCTCAAATAATTTTGGGAATTGAAATAATCGATTTTGAAAAATATGCTTTTTTCGTAAATTTTTTTTAAAGAAGTGCTCATTTTGGTAAAATATGGAAGAGCACACGTACAATACCATATAGGTGTGGTACTCTGGAGGGTCCTAAATGAGATCCAAGTGTTCACGTTTCTCAAATAATTTTGGGAATTGAAATAATCGATTTTGAAAAACATGCTTTTTTTGGTGAAATTTCTTGAGAAGATCAGTGGTCATTTGGATAAAATATGGAAGAGCACACGTACTACACCATATAGGTATGGTACTCTGGAGGGTCCTAAATGTGACCCAAGTGTTCACGTTTCTCAAATAATTTTGGGAATTGAAATAATCGATTTTGAAAAAAATGCTTTTTTAGTGAAATTTCTTGAGAAGATCAGGGTAAAATATGGAAGAGCACACGTACTACACCATATAGGTGTGGTACTCTGAAGGTTCCTAAATGTGATCCAATCGGTCATGTTTCTCAAATAATTTTGGGAATTGAAATAATCGATTTTGAAAAATATGCTTTTTTCGTAAATTTTTTTTAAAGAAGTGCTCATTTTGGAGGGTCCTAAATGAGATCCAAGTGTTCACGTTTCTCAAATAATTTTGGGAATTGAAATAATCGATTTTGAAAAACATGCTTTTTTTGGTGAAATTTCTTGAGAAGATCAGTGGTCATTTTGGATAAAATATGGAAGAGCACACGTACTACACCATATAGGTGTGGTACTCTGGAGGGTCCTAAATGTGACCCAAGTGTTCACGTTTCTCAAATAATTTTGGGAATTGAAATAATCGATTTTGAAAAAAATGCTTTTTTAGTGAAATTTCTTGAGAAGATCAGGGTAAAATATGGAAGAGCACACGTACTACACCATATAGGTGTGGTACTCTGAAGGTTCCTAAATGTGATCCAATCGGTCATGTTTCTCAAATAATTTTGGGAATTGAAATAATCGATTTTGAAAAATATGCTTTTTTCGTAATTTTTTTTTAAAGAAGTGCTCATTTTGGTAAAATATGGAAGAGCACACGTACAACACCATATAGGTGTGGTACTCTGGAGGGTCCTAAATGAGATCCAAGTGTTCACGTTTCTCAAATAATTTTGGGAATTGAAATAATCGATTTTGAAAAACATGCTTTTTTTGGTGAAATTTCTTGAGAAGATCAGTGGTCATTTGGATAAAATATGGAAGAGCACACATACTACACCATATAGGTGTGGTACTCTGGAGGGTCCTAAATGTGACCCAAGTGTTCACGTTTCTCAAATAATTTTGGGAATTGAAATAATCGATTTTGAAAAATATGCTTTTTTAGTGAAATTTCTTGAGAAGATCAGGGTAAAATATGGAAGAGCACACGTACTACACCATATAGGTGTGGTACTCTGAAGGTTCCTAAATGTGATCCAATCGGTCATGTTTCTCAAATAATTTTGGGAATTGAAATAATCGATTTTGAAAAATATGCTTTTTTCGTAAATTTTTTTTAAAGAAGTGCTCATTTTGGTAAAATATGGAAGAGCACACGTACAACACCATATAGGTGTGGTACTCTGGAGGGTCCTAAATGAGATCCAAGTGTTCACGTTTCTCAAATAATTTTGGGAATTGAAATAATCGATTTTGAAAAACATGCTTTTTTTTTTGTGAAATTTCTTGAGAAGATCAGTGGTCATTTGGATAAAATATGGAAGAGCACACGTACTACACCATATAGGTATGGTACTCTGGAGGGTCCTAAATGTGACCCAAGTGTTCACGTTTCTCAAATAATTTTGGGAATTGAAATAATCGATTTTGAAAAAAATGCTTTTTTAGTGAAATTTCTTGAGAAGATCAGGGTAAAATATGGAAGAGCACACGTACTACACCATATAGGTGTGGTACTCTGGAGGGTCCTAAATGAGATCCAAGTGTTCACGTTTCTCAAATAATTTTGGGAATTGAAATAATCGATTTTGAAAAACATGCTTTTTTTGGTGAAATTTCTTGAGAAGATCAGTGGTCATTTGGATAAAATATGGAAGAGCACACATACTACACCATATAGGTGTGGTACTCTGGAGGGTCCTAAATGTGACCCAAGTGTTTACGTTTCTCAAATAATTTTGGGAATTGAAATAATCGATTTTGAAAAAAATGCTTTTTTAGTGAAATTTCTTGAGAAGATCAGGGTAAAATATGGAAGAGCACACGTACTACACCATATAGGTGTGGTACTCTGAAGGTTCCTAAATGTGATCCAATCGGTCATGTTTCTCAAATAATTTTGGGAATTGAAATAATCGATTTTGAAAAATATGCTTTTTTCGTAAATTTTTTTTAAAGAAGTGCTCATTTTGGTAAAATATGGAAGAGCACACGTACAACACCATATAGGTGTGGTACTCTGGAGGGTCCTAAATGAGATCCAAGTGTTCACGTTTCTCAAATAATTTTGGGAATTGAAATAATCGATTTTGAAAAACATGCTTTTTTTGGTGAAATTTCTTGAGAAGATCAGTGGTCATTTGGATAAAATATGGAAGAGCACACGTACTACACCATATAGGTGTGGTACTCTGGAGGGTCCTAAATGTGACCCAAGTGTTCACGTTTCTCAAATAATTTTGGGAATTGAAATAATCGATTTTGAAAAAAATGCTTTTTTAGTGAAATTTCTTGAGAAGATCAGGGTAAAATATGGAAGAGCACACGTACTACACCATATAGGTGTGGTACTCTGGAGGGTCGTAAATGAGATCCAAGTGTTCACGTTTCTCAAATAATTTTGGGAATTGAAATAATCGATTTTGAAAAAAATGCTTTTTTAGTGAAATTTCTTGAGAAGATCAGGGTAAAATATGGAAGAGCACACGTACAACACCATATAGGTGTGGTACTCTGGAGGGTCGTAAATGAGATCCAAGTGTTCACGTTTCTCAAATAATTTTGGGAATTGAAATAATCGATTTTGAAAAACATGCTTTTTTTGGTGAAATTTCTTGAGAAGATCAGTGGTCATTTGGATAAAATTTGGAAGAGCACACGTACTACACCATATAGGTGTGGTACTCTGGAGGGTCCTAAATGTGACCCAAGTGTTCACGTTTCTCAAATAATTTTGGGAATTGAAATAATCGATTTTGAAAAAAATGCTTTTTTAGTGAAATTTCTTGAGAAGATCAGGGTAAAATATGGAAGAGCACACGTACTACACCATATAGGTGTGGTACTCTGAAGGTTCCTAAATGTGATCCAATCGGTCATGTTTCTCAAATAATTTTGGGAATTGAAATAATCGATTTTGAAAAATATGCTTTTTTCGTAAATTTTTTTTAAAGAAGTGCTCATTTTGGTAAAATATGGAAGAGCACACGTACAACACCATATAGGTGTGGTACTCTGGAGGGTCCTAAATGAGATCCAAGTGTTCACGTTTCTCAAATAATTTTGGGAATTGAAATAATCGATTTTGAAAAACATGCTTTTTTTGGTGAAATTTCTTGAGAAGATCAGTGGTCATTTGGATAAAATATGGAAGAGCACACGTACTACACCATATAGGTGTGGTACTCTGGAGGGTCCTAAATGTGACCCAAGTGTTCACGTTTCTCAAATAATTTTGGGAATTGAAATAATCGATTTTGAAAAAAATGCTTTTTTAGTGAAATTTCTTGAGAAGATCAGGGTAAAATATGGAAATATTTGAGAAACGTGAACACTTGGATCTCATTTAGGACCCTCCAGAGTACCACACCTATATGGTGTTGTACGTGTGCTCCTCCATATTTTACCAAAATGAGCACTTCTTTAAACAAAATTTACGAAAAAAGCATATTTTTCAAAATCGATTATTTCAATTCCCAAAATTATTTGAGAAACATGACCGATTGGATCACATTTAGGAACCTTCAGAGTACCACACCTATATGGTGTAGTACGTGTGCTCTTCCATATTTTACCCTGATCTTCTCAAGAAATTTCACTAAAAAAGCATTTTTTTCAAAATCGATTATTTCAATTCCCAAAATTATTTGAGAAACGTGAACACTTGGGTCACATTTAGGACCCTCCAGAGTACCACACCTATATGGTGTAGTACGTGTGCTCTTCCATATTTTATCCAAATGACCACTGATCTTCTCAAGAAATTTCACCAAAAAAAGCATGTTTTTCAAAATCGATTATTTCAATTCCCAAAATTATTTGAGAAACGTGAACACTTGGATCTCATTTAGGACCCTCCAGAGTACCACACCTATATGGTGTTGTACGTGTGCTCTTCCATATTTTACCAAAATGAGCACTTCTTTAAAAAAAATTTACGAAAAAAACATATTTTTCAAAATCGATTATTTCAATTCCCAAAATTATTTGAGAAACATGACCGATTGGATCACATTTAGGAACCTTCAGAGTACCACACCTATATGGTGTAGTACGTGTGCTCTTCCATATTTTACCCTGATCTTCTCAAGAAATTTCACTAAACAAGCATTTTTTTCAAAATCGATTATTTCAATTCCCAAAATTATTTGAGAAACGTGAACACTTGGGTCACATTTAGGACCCTCCAGAGTACCACACCTATATGGTGTAGTACGTGTGCTCTTCCATATTTTATCCAAATGACCACTGATCTTCTCAAGAAATTTCACCAAAAAAAGCATGTTTTTCAAAATCGATTATTTCAATTCCCAAAATTATTTGAGAAACGTGAACACTTGGATCTCATTTAGGACCCTCCAGAGTACCACACCTATATGGTGTTGTACGTGTGCTCTTCCATATTTTACCAAAATGAGCACTTCTTTAAAAAAAATTTACGAAAAAAGCATATTTTTCAAAATCGATTATTTCAATTCCCAAAATTATTTGAGAAACATGACCGATTGGATCACATTTAGGAACCTTCAGAGTACCACACCTATATGGTGTAGTACGTGTGCTCTTCCATATTTTATCCAAATGACCACTGATCTTCTCAAGAAATTTCACAACAAAAAGCATGTTTTTCAAAATCGATTATTTCAATTCCCAAAATTATTTGAGAAACGTGACCGATTGAATCACATTTAGGAACCTTCAGAGTACCACACGTATATGGTGTAGTACGTGTGCTCTTCCATATTTTACCCTGATCTTCTCAAGAAATTTCATTAAAAAAGCATTTTTTTCAAAATCGATTATTTCAATTCCCAAAATTATTTCAGAAACGTGGCCGATTGGATCACATTTAGGACCCTCCAGAGTACCACCCCTATATGGTGTAGTACGTGTGCTCTTCCATATTTTACCCAAATGACTATTCATCTTCTCAAGAAAATTATGTTTTCTTAAATCTAATTTATTGGCTCTACCAGACATATTTCCATTACCATTCTTTTATAATTTCATAAAGTACAATTTAGAGAAATTTTTCCAAAAAAAAAAAAAAATATCTATCTTAATCCAGTTCCAAGGATTTGGAATCCTAATCCATTTATCGACTACTGTTAAATAGCTAACAGTGCTCTGTTATGTGCTTAACATGCAATGTTAGAAATGTTGGTTCCTGTCTCTGCTATTTAAATACGAATTTATCTTCACACACTTGATATCATCCACAGAATTATGGATGAATGGAACTCCAGGTAGAAGAAAAAGTGTTGACTTTTATACGGACGGCTCCAAAACAAAAGAAGGCGTGGGTTATGGAGTCTTTTAGGGGGCTTTAGGTCTTCGTATAGCAAAGCGACTTCCGGATCACTGCAGTGTCTTTCAGGCAGCGATCCTTGCTATAAGAGAAGTTTCGGATTAATTGAAAGTAAATGTCACTTCAACGACTTCGATTAACATATGCACCGATAGTCGAGCTGCTATTGTGGCCCTCGAATCCCCGCTTCTAAGAACAACAACAGCCCTCGACTGCCGATCATCTCTAAATGAGATGACAGACCAGTTTGATATTAGGATCATCTGGATCCCGGGGCATAGAGGCTTTCAGAGGAACTCTAGGGCTGATGAGCTTGCTAGAATTGGGACAACATTACAGGTTCCAACGGATTTGGAATGTGTGGGTTTACAAACTCAGACTTAGACGCAGGACAGAGACTGAAACAAATAGAAGGTGGGTCACAAGAAATGATTGCGTGATCACAAGGCAGTTATGGACTCACCTAAATAGGAAAAATACGGATTCTTTAATTTTGAAGAATAGGAAAGAAATCTCGGTTCTAGTGTCCGTACTAACCGGTAGGTAGGCATGCACAAAGGCTAAGGGTTGAACACAATAATTTTTGCGGTAGCTGCCAGGATATCGATGAAGAGGAAAGCATAGAACATTTTCTTTGTCACTGTCCTGGGGGTCTACTCTGTAATTCGAAACGAAAGAAAATGCTTTCGAATTTACATGTAATTAACATACAAATTCGAAAGAATTTTCTTTCGTTTCGAATTACATAGTATACCCCCTGGACTTGCAAGAAAGAGAATGGCCACAATGCGCCCTCTTGAGTTTAGGGAACTTTCTGACGTTGCTAGTGTTGAACTTCAACGTATTAGTAGCTTTATAGTGAGTTCTGGTTGGTTCGACAGTGGGGACTCCGCATAAGCAGGGTCTCCGTGGAATCACAATGGACCAAAACGGTCTAAGTGAGTCTGGGTTTCTGACTGCCACCCCTACCTAACCTAACCTAAACTACTTGGAACAAAAACAAAAATTTCATATTTTTTACTTTATTCTGACTCATTTTTGCACCATACTGTACATATTATCAACCAAGCGAGCCAGAATATGTATTGTTTTTTTTTTTACAGAGAAATAAATTTATATTTACAACAACATGTGCGACATCAGCTCAGGTAAATGACCCAAATTGTGCGTCACATTTTTTTTATTGGAATATGTATTTCTTTATTTTTTTTTTCCTTTAAAAAAAATTCTTATGCTTTTAGTTCTTGTGGCGTGTCTGTCGCTTTGTGGGCTATAAGTTTTAAATAATTAGGCTGGTATTTACGGTTTCCTAAGCGTTTAAATTATATAAAAGACTTAAATTAATTGTGTTTAGATAGATTTTAACAAACACGGTAAAATCTCTTTGAGTAGCAGTATGTTTAAGAGTAGGAAAACACCTGTTAGTATATAGGAAACAGCTAAATTTCATTAAAAAGCACAACCTTTGAATTTAGTTCACTTTTTAAGTAAACAATTTTTATAATTTTCAGTTGCGACGAAAACAGAGAGAAACAAGCCGATCGGCTCAAGAGCTGCCGCCGACTAAAATAATCAAACAATACAATATAATTATTTTTAATGAAATTAGGTATTTGTTGATTTCAATATAATTTGTGGTAAATGTTTAAGACTCTTCGTTGATGGTTTTATAGCGAAAATTGCCGATTTTCAAAGAGTACTGCTCCCAGTAGAAAGAAACACAATCATGTGTTAAAAAGTGAGCGGGACAGAGTCTTGAAATTTTAATACCATATTTTATGTATTTCTACCCACTAGCACTAGTAGGAAAATTTGCTTACATCTCTCTCGCACTCAAGTCGACACCATTTTGCATTTGAAAAAGTGGGCGAAGTCACGCCCATAAAAATTTAATGGTGCATTTTATTGACTTTTTATCAAACCGATTGCCTCGTTATATTAAAATTCAACATTTAGAAAAGTGGGCGCAGTCACGCCCACTAAAACTTAATTTTATATTTCACATACTTCTGCTCAACTGATTTGGAAAAAAATTTACACATGAATTGAGCTCTTGTAATTACGCTGTGTGACATTTAGAAATAGGGATGGGACCACGCCCATCAAAAATCCGCATTATATTTTAGGCAAATCTGTATAACCGATTCCTACGAAACTTTAAAAACATATTAGACTCTCTCATGATGCTTATAAATTTGCAAACAAAAAAATTTGGCAGTAAGTGATCAATAATGTTGCCAGATTTTTTTTTTAAATAAATTACAGTGGGACTAAACATTTTCTAACATTTGTATAAGAAGCCTATTGATGTTCAGCACTCTACTCGTAGTGCCAGTTTGAACAGTCAGTCTTGTTTTAGGTTGGTTTAATTATGTTTTAGAGAAGATTTTTTTTTTATTTTTTATACATATAAACAGACCTTTTGTTCAAAGGCTCTTTTACTTTTGATTTACTTTTCTTTGTTTTATTTTTCTTCAATTTCTTTTCAGAAAAATTTCTTTGGCTGTCAATAAGAACGTTTGAAAATTTCAAGAATTCCTCTATAATTCTTGCATCTACTCTCTATGACGTTTGTGGTTGTTTTTTTTCTGTATTCATTCCTTTTTTTCTCAAATTAGTTTGTTGACATTTCTTTTGGTATTGGATTAAAAGATTTATTCTGTGGCTGTTTAATTCTTGGTGTTTTTTTTCTCTCCAAAAATTTATTCTTGCTGTTAAATTTTCCGTTCAAATCTTTGCCTTGTTTTAGGTAGTTTAACTGTCATGAGTTGGTTTTTTTTGTTGTTGTTGCTTTGAATGCATAAAAGGTAAATAAAGGGTGATGAATTTGGAGATTCTTTTGAAATGAATAGGTATTTGTTGACAATCTGGGGGTCTACTCTGTATTTCGAAACGAAAGAAAATGCTTTCGAATTTGTATGCTATTGACATTACAGTTCGAATGCATTTGCTTTCGTTTCGAATTACAGAGTAGTCACACTGGTATGTAATACAAATCGTTCGATTTCAAATCGCACGATTTCGCAAAACTATATGTATCTTCTATATAATTAATAGGCGAACACGTTTCTTGTAATCCCTTTTACGCCGGAACTACTGCACCGATTTTGGAAAGATTTATATCATTTTAAAGGAATTTCTGCGCAGATGTGCAGAATCTATATTTTATTGAAATCGGTTTAGTATTTTGTGAGCTATAAGCGTTTAAAGTTGCTACTACTACATGCAAACATAGTACACGCTCATTTGTTAGTTTACACTGTGTGTTTGTGTGTGTGTGTATTTGTGTACTATTTTTCATGCTATTCCATTTTTTTCTTATTTGTTGTTGTATGAAAGCCATAAAACCAGGGTGGCCGATGACATTTTTCAAAAAGTTGCACCAAATAGGGGATTTATCAAAAAAAGGGACAAAATTAAAAAAAAAGACGTGAAAACTACACTAAATTTTTTATTTTTAATGTATTATTATATAATTCACTCTAAAGAAAGGGGAAAAAAGTGGCAAGGCAGTCGAAAAAGTGGCAATTTGCCACTTTAGTCGGTCAAACGGTCACGCTGCATAAAACTTATAGGACGAGAGTTCAATAAATTGAATTAGGTTTAATAAAGAGATTTTGTTTCTGTTTAGAATGCGGACGATTCTGTCGTCCGTTTGGTATATCTAGTATATATAAATAGCCAAATAGGTGTTGTGGTAATAGAACGTTACAGTGAAATCAAATTTAAGTTCGAATGAAATATTCGAAGCCTCGAAAACGATAAAAAAAATCATAAATTTTAATAGAATAGATCGATTACCATCGCATACCAGATTATTATACATTTCTAAAGTACCCTAACAGACAAATATTTTATAATAATTTGCAACATTACTTGTGATATTTACCCAATTATGAATCATGTCTATGTATGTCTCCCAGTCCAGACTTGAAATTTTTGTTGCAGCAATTCTTGAAAATGTGGTAGAGTGTTGAAATGCACCTGTGGCTGAGTGGTAGCGATGCTAGCCTCTCAGTCCAGAGGTCGTGGGTTCGATTCCCGTCATATACCCTGAGTGTTTTCCGCAGACAAGCTAATCGCTTCACGGGTTGTGTTGTGTTAAATTAAAAAAAAAACATATACATTTTGTATTCCTCTCTAGATCTTTTTTACTAAAAAATAAAAAAATTCTGCAACAAAGATTTTATATATGGAACGGGACTCATTAACTCATTTAACCCAACTTGGAGCGCTTTGTTTGCATAAATTTTACCCTAATGCCATGGCAATGCTGTTCTACTGAAAAAAAAATTAATTTCTACAAATCGCTTAGAAGTGAAGTTAGCTGTAAATAATCACCCTTATTCCATTTGTCGACATCGACGTCACTTTAACACAATATCCTGCAGGAAATGGAACTGGCACAAGACTAGTCACGTGACCGGTCCCCAAGTGATAGGGTCCAGTCCGAGTTCTAACACTTCCTATGAAACGGACCAGTCACTTTTACATGGGGATGGCCTAGGATGGGGTTAATTGATACTTTGTATGCACCTTGTGACTTGTCACTGAAGTATCCCATAGGGACCTATTCGATGTATAATAATATAAATTATTTATAAATAAAATTTCGACATTTAACTGTAATAATTAACGCTTATATATTTTTTTATTGTTACAAATGCAATGACATTTTTTTTTAATTTTATTTTTAATCTGAAAATTTTTTGAGATTCGAACCGACAACCTCGTGCATGACAGGCTGGCAAACTACCCACTCGACCACAGGGCCACTCATATTTCAAAAGTATAAGTACCATTTAAGCTTAGGTTAATATCTAAGTATAGTTAAGGGACTGATCCCAGAGTCACATTGAAGGGAGCAATTAACATTATATTTACACTATTTGATAGGTCCTGTGTTCGACCACATCGAACATGTTCAGTGCAGTTTACTATAATACTAGACCGAGTCCGAATTAAATTGGCTCAAGATCAAGACGATACACCACGAAAATGGTCAATATGCCACCATTTAAACGATATGACTTTTTTCACCATACACTACTACGTACTTTTGATAACACCCACATTATCTCCAGTTATAGGACGAGTACATTTGGATCAATTGTCACCAAATTTTCTGCAGGGTACTAAAAAATTGGGGCTTGTATACCCGTTCTCGAAAACAACTGACTCCTGTTGGCAGGGTAATGCTATTTACTAAAATTTTAGGGAACGGAAATATATTGCCATTATCACAAAATTATTCTCGAGAGCGATTAAACAAGCCCCATTTTTTTAATGTGTTAAAGTGACGTCGATGTCGACAAATGGAATAAGGGTGAATATGTTATTGGATTGGTTAGAATTTTTTTACGAGACTAATTTCAACTCTCTTTTATGCCTCTTCAGCGCTAGCGCCATCCTTAATACAGCTAATTGATTTGTATACGTTGTGCAAGCAGCGATGCCAACTTGGTGCTTTTGGCACTATTTTTAGTGCTTTTTGAAGACTCAAAAAGCCAAATTTTTAACGTTAGTGCCAAACTAAGAAAAAACACTAAGTAGTGCTTTTAAGAGATTTGTGTATTTCTTAAAATTACTTTAATAAAAACTTGTATTTATTTTTTCAGTGTAAAGCATATCTTTTTCGGGTGATATAGGTATGTACATATTTCATTAAATAGAGAATAGCTTGGAAAATGTTCAACAGTATTAAACTTCACTCGTTTTTCACTTTAGTGCTTTTTACGCTTTTTAGTGTTTTTTTTTAATTTTGATGTGCTCTTAGATCCATAAAAGGTGGCTTCACAGTGTGCAAGCACAATATTCAAGAGCTAGACAATTTTATCTGCCAAAAATAAAAAATGCAGTTGAAAAAGTATGTACCTCATAATGGTATATCCCTTTGCCTGCATGAATTCGGCATGTAGATGGTAGAGCAGAAGTATTCATGTCATGGCTAAGAAATAACAGTGAGTAATTGTATTTGAAATAAGTACAATACAGAAACAATAAAAACAACAACAACAAATGGAAAAGAAGTTTTACCACTTTTTTTTTTTTGTTGAAAATCATACATTCAGTAGTGTGTAGTTGTAGTAAATATCACTACACACTACTAATAATCGTACTCGTATTCTACTGTAAAAAGTAGTGTAACACCACCGAACGGATGGATACACAACAACACATTTAACCAGTGTGGATCTTAAAGGAATGCAATGTTTTAATGCGATACATAAAATTCGAATGTACATACACATACATCCACATAATTATCGATTAGTTTAATGTAAATTTCTTTCTTTTTATATATAGAAAAATTAGTATATACACATACACATACATATATACACATGTATGTGTGTATGTGCATGTACAAACATGCATATGCATGTTTTCAAATCAATGCATAAAAGAGAGAAACTTACAGAGCTTGAGTTGTTGCATTTACCGGAAATACTTTGTGTCATCAACAGATAATTAACGAATGCAAAATTAAAACCTAAAAAGCCATCAGGAAATAAGATTTATAGGTACAATAAAAAAATAGAAAAATAAATAAAAATAGAGATGGAATAATAGATTGATTTCTAATTTAAATATACATATATACGAGTACATATGTATATTTAATAGAAATACTCGCAAACTACATACGATTACACATTCTTTGTAATCTTAGGACATTTCTAATAATTACTAGGGAGGTAACGATTAGAGATCGACCGAAGGCGTTTTTTTTGGCCGAAGTCGAACTTCGGCCAAAACCGAAGCCGAATGTTTTAAATTTTAAAAATTATACTTGTTTTATATGAATTAAGAAAAAAGTTTGCGTTTTTGAGATCACTGAAATAGCTGTAATATCTATTGTATACATAACAAGAAAAATAAAACTATTTTGCAATTTCTAGATTGCTTTTTCATATGATCACTCACAAGAACGTCCAAGTAAAAGAAAATAGAAAGCAATAGGGTTGTATTTCAAAGCAACCCTTTCAAAACGTTAAATACAATAGAAACTGTCGGCGAGCAACGACCAAAAATAATGTTATTTTTCAAGCTTGGAATGAAAAATATTCGGCTTCGGCTAATCGGCCGATTTTTGCCATAGGCCGAATGTTGGCCGATTACCAATTTTTGGCCGAAGGCCGAAGCCGATTAATCGGTCGAACTCTAGTAGTGACAAACAACTGTTGATACCGTACAAATGAAGCATATAACATAAAAACAAGCATAACGGTATTTTATATTCTTCAAGAAGACTCTTATGTAAAAGAAATTGTTGCGCTTGTTAAATATTTCTTCAATTAACTTGTTTATAAAAAAACAAAACCAGTTTAATCATTTTGAGTTGTCACTGTTTCATGATTTAGTGTGAGATATGCACATATTTTAAAATTTGCAAAAATTTCAAGATTTTGTGCTCAAAAATCATACAGACGGCCATGTCAAAAAGTTCAATTCCGTTCGGAATCGGAATCGAATAAACCTCAAAATGTCAAGCCCTAGCCGGAGCATAACCCAGCATACCACCGCCTCCCCTAGTCAGGACACACCTGACAAATTCCCGTATTTTAGTTTTCTATTTTAGACACCATCTTTTACAAAAATGGGGTGTATTGAATTCCGATTCCGAACGGAATTGAACTCTGTGACATGGCCGAGAATATTGGAAATCCTCAGAACAAGAACAAAACAAATGATACTTTTTTGCTCATTTAAACTTTTTTGCGAAGATTTCAACCCAAATATTATAAAAATACTAAAAAACCAATTTGTCAAAAAAAAAAAATGACAAAAAACTTTGCTTGTTCAGCGGTTTCTCAAATGCTTTTGAAGTATTAAAATACTTGAAAGATTTTCCTCCACAAGTGAGACCTTACACAACCTTAGATTTTTACAAAACAATAATTTTTCGATAGAAAATTCGTTGCTCAATGAAATTTTAGATACTAGCAGAACTATCATAGTAGTAGCTCTTAATATCAATTTCAAATTCAGTTCGGCCCCTCAGTCATTTAAATAGCATACATATCATCGGTTGGTAATTGGTTTGCTGCAGACATAATGTATTTTGAATATACTGTGCCGCAAACCAATAACCAACCGGCGATATGTCAAATACCTTAGAGATTCCCTACTTATTACCATTTTTTTTTTCTTATTTTACACCATGCACGTGCATATCGTTACCTTAATATAGAAAGGACCTAACTCATTTTTTTGAAATCGAGTTTTTTGTTTATTTCGTTAGAAGAATGTGCAAAGTATCGAAAAATGCAAAAAATTTTGATTTAAAGAAAAAAAAGAGTTAAGGTCTTTCTATATTAAGGCAACGATATACATATATGTATGTATATCATTTAATGGTCCTTGCAGTTTTGGAAAAAGTTTGATTTTGTTATAGGTACCATGTAATTATTAGGGATGTAACCAATACCGATTCCGATATATCGGCTATACTTCTGATTTGCCGATACATCGATATCGGCGATATTTTATTGTCGATAGGAGGATACTTCTTAAATTTTTTTAGAGCTTTTTTGAACACACAATTTACAACAGAAAAATGAAATTGTTTCTTTTGTTTTGCTTTGCACCATAGTAGCGAAATGTTCTCTCAATGCTAAATCATGTATAGGTATAAGTATTTTGTTAAAAAAAATAATTTGTTTTTTGTTAATTTCAGACTGAATTCAAATATCAATTAATAATCTCTTACACTGTAATTTTGTATAATAAAAAAATTACTCTACTTGAGTTTTGTTAATTTTAACTTGGGTTCAATTTTAATATGCGTATCGGTATCGGCGATATTTCTTTTTGAGTATCGGTATCGGCAAAACGGCGCACAGTGTCGTGAGTTCATAGAACGAGCGGCCAAAAATAGAAGGACTTATCGAAAAGAAATGAAATTTGGCACATATGTTTTAATTGGTAAAATATAATCACACATAAAATTTGGCCATTTAATTTCCAAGGATTCGTGTCCTTCCCATATATCCTGAAATAAAAAATTATCATAACAGTGAGAAAAATAATTGTAACTCAATGAAATCGTGTATAGACACTAAGTTTAACATATTTAATGCTTCGTAAAAATTTCGGTCAATTCAGAGAAAGGATACGCATACCTCAAAAATGTCCTTTTTCAAAAATGTGAAACAAAAAAATTGTCTTCACTTATTGTGAGTTAAATGTTTAACTAGACGCAATATAGACAATAAACACCTACAGTTTGGCCATTTAAATTTAAAGGACTAGTGTCCTTCCGAAATGTCCTGGAAGTAAATAATATACTGAAAATATACAAATTCTAACTTAAAAAATATTGTAAAATTAAATTGTAAGGGGGGAAAAGGTGGACGAGAATACAAAAAATTTTAAATCTACTTACTTTTAGAAATATGTATAATGTGAAAGTATGAAAAATGTATTTTTTATATTTATTTTTTCTATAGACCACAGAACTCGTACTTTTTTCATTTACAGATGTTTTTCTTTCCATTCACATTATAAGCAACCGCGCATCGCATATCAGTTACAAAAAAAATAAAAAAATAAAATGTATTGTAGCCATACTATAACAATATTCCCCTTATGTTTTATGGGAAGTTGTAGTGCAATATCTAAAAATTTGTGTAATTAACCTGTTAAAGTTTGAATGTGTGTCCGTACTATATTTTCAAATAGTTGCATACTGGCCTAAAACTAACTGTTGACCTGCAATCATCAAAACTCTTTAAAAAATAAATCTTTTTTAAAAAAATTGTTTTTATTTTACTTAATTGGAATATTGCACATGCAATAAAGTAATTTGTTCGTTTTAATTCAAAACTAATTTTTTTCATTTTTGGCCACCCTCGCAACAGTGTGCGGCGTATCGTTACTAGAGTTCGACCGATTAATCGGCTTCGGCCTTCGGCCAAAAATTGGTAATCGGCCAACATTCGGCCTATGGCAAAAATCGGCAGATTAGCCGAAGCCGAATATTTTTCATTCCAAGCTTGAAAAATAACATTATTTTTGGTCGTTGCTCGCCGACAGTTTCTATTGTATTTAACGTTTTGAAAGGGTTGCTTTGAAATACAACCCTGTTGCTTTCTATTTTCTTTTACTTGGACGTTCTTGTGAGTGATCATATGAAAAAGCAATCTAGAAATTGCAAAATAGTTTTATTTTTCTTGTTATGTATACAATAGATATTACAGCTATTTCAGTGATCTTAAAAAAGCAAACTTTTTTCTTAATTCATATAAAACAAGTATCATTTTTAAAATTTAAAACATTCGGCTTCGGCTTCGGCCAAAAAAACGCCTTCGGTCGATCTCTAGTCACTACTCAGCATCTGAAATTTTTTGAGTTGAGGCTCTTTAAGATTTAGTGTGCGATATGTATATATGTATGTGCCTGAAATATATTTTGAACGAGTACATTGCTGCAGCATGTCGTTGCAATTCCTTTTCATAAATAGATGTACGAATTTCCAAAATTTTAGACAGACAAAACCCATCTGGAACAACCCAGCAAAAATTACACATCGGTATCGGCGATATTTCTTTTTTAGTATCTGTATCGGATCGGCAAAGTGGTGTCGTTACATCCCTACTATTTACTGCTATTACGTCGTTCGTCCCAATTGTGTTCCCAGCATAAATCAGAGTAGTTGAGTTTAAATGATGTCTACTCACTTATACATATATAAAATTTCATGAGTCAGTATGAATAGCGAAAAAATGATTCATTGTCGATCATTGCAAGGAACTCAAAAAGGGGGCAAATTGCCACTTTAACTAGTCGCACAAGGGTAACGCTGTCTGCATTCACATTAACATAACCAAATTTGTATCTTGTTTGCTCACAGCTTTCTCACAACGATTTTCATGGTCAAATGAAGTTTTAAAAATATTTGACATGCTCTTAATATTCACTCCTAATACTCGTATTGAAATATTAACGTATCTACAGAAATGTAGGTGTCATATTTATTTTTTATTTTTTTTATAAATTTTGCATCTTGCATTAACATTTTTAGAGATCTTCAATTTCGTTTTAATAATTGTGATAATATGTAGCAGCCAATTGATATAAGAATAAATAAATGCTGGGTTTATTATATTTTATTACTAGGTACAAAATGTATTATTTGTTTTTGAAATGAGCTTCATAATTTTTATTCTACTCGTAGATAATACAATAAGTATATTTTTGTATTGTATGCAAACTGGTGTTGTGTTGAATCGTGTTGTGTGTTGGCTGGTGAGGTGATTGTAATGTGTGGTTGTACGTTTGAAATGTAAAACAGGTTTTTATATTTTCTCTCTGTCTTACATGTACGTATTTCAGGTGTGGATAACTGAATAGATTAATTATTTATTTCCTGTATGGAATAATAATAATGCAAAATAACGAAAGTTCTAATAGCTAATGCTGGAAGAGAAGCACAAAGTAATACAGATGTGTCAAATTTGAAATTTAAAAGTGTCCAAATCAGTTTTGCGGCTGTTGCTACAATATAGAAATAGCTGAAGTGACGCATAAGGGAGGGAAGTGCAACCAAAACCGCAATAAGTTAAGAAAAATGTATCATGCAAAAAGCTTGATCTATCAGTAAATTCAAACAAATTATCATTTATATATGCATTGTGGCGTCATCGACGTCACACCAAGACGTCAGTAAATATTGTCACTTGTCTACTCTTTATCGGCAACAATTGGCTCTTATTGACAATCTCTTACTAATCCTCTAAGGCCTTGTAAATTAATGGAGCATGTTAATAGTAGCCAATTCCTGTCGACAAAGAGTAGACAAGTGGCAATTTTCGCTGTCGTCTTGATGTGACGTCGATGACGCCATTCACAATAAGGGGAATATGTTGATGTAGTATCACTCGGTTGCCGCAATGCATCGTATCGTATGATTTTACAATTTATTGACTCATAATGCAACCAACACCAACGTTGGACTCATTTGGCCCAAAACAATGAAACCCTGGTGCGCGACAATCATATGAAAGATTGTTACGCAAGCATGCGCTAATACACATATAGGGTGTTTTTTTTAGAGGTATAGAACTTCGAATTGAAATAAAACACAAGAAAATCGTTTTAATGTCCATCAATTTGGCTTTATTGGAAGGATAATTTTATGCCATTAATGTTTAAATATGATTTCGGGCATGTGGCCGCCGCGGCTGGCTCGAATAAAGCCAATTCTACAGGACCAATTTTCAACCACTTTTTCGAGCATATGGGGCCGTATGTTGGCAATAACGCCACGAATGTTGGCTTCCAAGTCGCCTAACGTTTCTGGTTTGTTGGCGTAGACGAGCGACTTCACATATCCCCAAAGAAAATAATCCAATGGTGTCAAATCACACGATCTTGGTGGCCAATTGACAGGTCCATTCCGCGAAATTATGCGCTCATCGAATGTTTCCTTCAATAAATCGATTGTGACGTGCGCTGTGTGGCATGTAGCGCCGTCTTGTTGGAACCACAACTCATCCACATTCAAAATCTTCCATAAAGTTGATGGAGAAAGCTCCAATTGCTGTGCACGGTGGCGAATCGATTCATTCGGGTCCTCTTCAACACTTTGCTCTACAGCGGCAATTGTTTCTTCGGTGCGCACTGTTCGACGTCTCTGCGGATGCGTATTATCACATAGAGTAAACGTAGTGCGAAAACGATCCATGGTTAACCGAATTAATTGCTCTGATGGACGATTATGTCGACCATAAAATGGACGGAGCTTGCGGTAAACTTCGCGAACTGAACCATTATTTTCGAAATAAATTTGCACGATTTGCAAGCGTTGTTCTTTTGTCAACCTGTTCATGATGAAATGGCAAACCAAACTAAATATTAATCACTCGACAGCTGACAAAATGGCCGCCAGTTAAAAAAGTGATGCCAACTTAAAGTTCTATACCTCAATAAAAAACACCCTATATTAAACATTTAATAATATTTATTGTGTTTTTGGGCGGCAATCGAAGAAGAGAGATAATAATTGCCAATATTAAGTTTTTATAATCATATTTTTTTTTGCAACAACATCTCATTTCATAGGCAAAATTAATTCCAAATAATTTTACTTTATAGTATGCTTCCACCGGCATGATTTATACAAATCATGATGATTTGTGTAAATCATGTTAATTTGTACATGATTTACCATACATTTAGCATATGGATAAATCATCTCAAAGTGGTTGATTTATTTTAAATAATGTCGAAAATACTATTTTTCGAACTCGATTTATGTATGCGACCCTGTGTTGCTTTTAAAATTACAAACTCCATCCCTGGGTCATTCATCAATAGTGATTGACAATTTCGAAAAAATTACATTAAAGAATATTTAATCACTTTTAAATGTCAACCACATGTGAATAAAATTCACATTACAGCTGCTGCGCCCAACTTCTAAAGTACGTGCATAAATTGAATACGAAAATTCGAACAAAAAAATCACTCACAAGCTCGATGGAAACACTTTGAAGTGATTTACTTAAACCTACTTGATTTATGGTCGGTGGAAACATACTATTACTTGCAGTTTCAATATGGAGCTCGATGACTACCGCCAATTTTTTCATATGCGTCTTCAGTGCTTCTTTTAGTGAGACACTCTCTGAGCCAGGTACTTCTAATATTTATTTTCCTCTTTTTTCAAATAATTAGGTAGCCCCCTCCCACCTGTGTGTTTTATTATAAATTGGGTATATCACCAAAAAAATTTAATTAAGCAAAACGCGTTTAAGGTTTTACAAATTGTTTAAGGGTCGCAGGTAATGGGTGCGAGCACGGTCTCCGACAGTCATTAGATAACAACAACACGCATTTTGCTTATGTGCATTAGTGTCCAATTGTATCAATTATTGTAGGCAGCGTGACCGTTTGATTAAAGTGGCAAATTGCCACTTTTTCGACTGCCTTGCCACTTTTTGTTCCCCTTTTTGTTAGAGTAAATTATATAAAAATACATTAAAAATAAAAAGTTTAGTGTAGTTTTATCGTCTTTTTTTAATTTTGCTCTTTTTTTGCTAAATTTCTTATTTGGTGCCACTTTTTGAAAAATTCATAGGTCACCCTGATTGTAGGAAAGTTCAAATGATGAAGGCATAGATACTGATCACTGAACTACACCGGCTTCAGCGGATACTAATCCTAAGGTAACATCAAAGTGCCCTCCTTCACCGGTATTGTGTAGCAGAATCATCGGCGAACTAAAATAACCAATAAAATGGCTACTAAAGACAGCTTCAAAAATTTAATATGCCTCACTGACACCAGAGGCGCTGCAATACTGCATTATTAAAAACGTGCAAAAATCAGAGTTGTAATATAATGAAGAAGCTTTCTCTATCTCTTCCTTCACCGCCTGTATTCTCTATCACTATCCCTTTCCTAAAGGAGGTAACACCTAGCAATAATAGTAGGCATTCATTGCCTGCGTGTTACTTCTCTTTAAAAAAAATTTTAGCCAGAATATAGTCGGGCGGTCAAATAGGCGTAGGAAACGGTTAAGTGGTAGTATCTGAAAAACAATCACCCTTATTCCATTTGGCGACATCGACGTCACTTTAACACAATACTAAAAAATTGGGGCTTGCTTACTCGCTCTCGAGAATAATTTTGTGCTAATGACAATATATTTCCGTTCCCTTAATTCTAAAAAATGGCATTAGCCTGCCAACAGGAGTCAGTTGTTTTCGAGAACGGGTATACAAGCCCCAATTTTTTAGTATTGTGTTAAAGTGACGTCGACGTCGACAAATGGAATAAGGGTGAATATTTGCTTTGTACGGGTGTAGAACTGCCTATTTTCTAAGCATAGGTCGAGTTTACATCTGTGTGCCATGAGCCCAAAAAACCAAAAGCTTTTAAAAAATACTAAATGTTTTTGTAACTCCGACAATTTTCTTCACTAGATTTCTCTCTATAATCCTACTGCAGTAAGCACCTTTAATCATGTATAAAATGCTTCCAGATATGTTTCACTCAGTTCCTAATACATATGTATAACATGAATTACATACATACATATGTATATAAACAACCAATTTTTAATAAATACTTTAGTAAAGATATTAAAAAAATTACCAATGCCAAGTATTTCATCAAGGCGTTTCCATCTCTGGTATTTATGTATGCTTTTGATTAAGCATACCCAACAACCAACAGCGACAACAGCAGCAGTGGCACAACAACAATAACAGCAGACACAGTTCAAAGTTATCGTAGACATTTCGTTCAAATTAAGTAGATACAAGTACACTACACAAAATAAATTTAAATATGATTAAACTGCAATAGAAGACAATATTGCATCCTTACCAGATAAATACACATGTACATCAGTGATGGGAATTGGAAATTTTGCTTTCGTGCCAAATCTCTTTCTAAATAGTGCCAAAATCACTTGAATAGTGCCAAACCAATTTAATTTTATATAATTTAAATGTTGGCAATGAATTAATGTTCATTTATAATCAGGGCTATCATGAATAAAATTCCGCGTGAATTTTCGCCCTTTTCCAATTAGAATTTTTTGTTTTTCCTGTTATTTGCTATTAGTTGGAATTTTTCCCTGGGAAAAGTTTCACGCGGAATTTTATTCATGATAGCCCAGAATGATTAAAATTCCGCGTGAAATTTCTCCCTTTCCCAATTAGAATTTTTTGTTTTCCCTATTACTTGCTATTAGTTAGAATTGTTCCCCGGGAAAAGTTTCACGCGGAATTTCATTCATGATTGTTCTGAATATGTTTAATCTAACATGAAAAAATAAATCACCTGACGATAATCATTGACCTTTATTGATAAACCTTGCTTAAGTTCCTGATCTTTTTTTATCTTTATTCACTTTAAATTTTTTGAGCGTACTTTGTTTCGTTTGGAAACATTTGTGTAACAAAAGGAACAATATTATTCGTAGAACATGTTGTGGTGCAAACTTTGGAAACCAATTCAAATAATAGTCCTTGAAGTTATACTTATGCCTATCTTTTCCGATAGTCAGGCAGCTCTTAAGTCTCTCCTTTCATGGGAATTCCGTTCTAGGCTAGTTTTAGAGTGCTTTAACTCATTACAAAAGCTATCCATACGGAACAAGGTTTCCACTTATTAGATACCTGGCCACAGCGTTCATACAGGTAATGAAGAAGCTGATGAACTGGCCAAGAAGGCCTCATCCGTTTTGTGGCGTAAGTCGGTCGACTGTCACATCTCTGATCAAAGAAGATGACACTTCGATCGCTAAAGAAATATGGCTGTCTTCTCCTGGTCTAAGGCAGTCCAAAGCTTTGATCCAGCCATTTACATATAATGACATCCTGAACCTCAACAGGAATAATTTACGGCAGAAAACCAGTAATTCTTTCTGGTCACTTTGGACTGAATTATCCTCTGTGGAAAAGTAACCAAGTTTGTTCACCTTTGTGTCGTTTATGTTTGGAAGATGACGAGACGACGACACACATTCTTTGTGCGTGTATCGTATTATGTGACAGTAGAAGGCGTGTTATTCATTCCGAGTTTCTGTGTCCAGATGATATTAGGCGGGCTTCTCCCATATCTGTACTGACTTTCATAAGGAAAATCATACAGAGATTGATTTAACTTAATTCACAGATCTATGGTACAAAAAGATCCATTAGGTGTCGCAATGCCGGTCTTTGCACCAGATCTTCCCCCTATTCTATTCTATACTTATGCCCTAATTCTGTTCGATGATTGTATCGTCTTGCCAATGGACGAAAAAAAGCTGCAGTTGTGATTCTTTAAAACAATTATTATTTGTTGTCTCTGCTGGAAGGTTCGTGTAGTTGCTTTATGATTTTGTTGCAAACATTATATCCAACACATATCTTTTCACATATATTTTTCAAACTATTGTATAATACTTTAATTTAATTTTTATGTTTTAAAACATGGCAATAATATTTTTATTTTTCATTATCAAAGGCAACAACCATTTTTGAAGAAAATAGTTTAGAGAATTCAAAGACAAGAACTCAAAAGTATTTTTAAGCAAAAAAAAATTTCTTACTGAATCAGGGCATTAGTATTCTAATATGACATAAAATAAATGTAAAAAGACCTTTATTTTATTTTCTAATGCTACAACTGTATGCCGGGAATTTGAGTTTTTGGTTATTAATAGTTCAACTTCAGCGTCGCAATAAATTTCTTCCGTATGAAATGGTGAGATCTATATTATCAACGTGATCATTATCAATGCATTTTTGTTTAAAATATATCGACACAAAGGACTAAAAAGAAAGGATTAAAAAGAAAGCGTATTTAATATTAAGTGTACTCTTACATCTTAAGATGGCGTTTCGACAAAAATATAATTTTTTATTTTAAGAAGATAACAAAGAACAAAAATACGTCTTGCTTATATCATCCATCAATTTATTTCACATAAATTAATAACTTTTATTATTACATCCCACTGTTCAAGGACTCTATGTGAAATAGTTTGGTGAGACTTTTTCTTCTCTTTATCGAAAAATAATTCCACTGAACTAGTCATCTTTATTATAAGTAATTTTTTTACTTAACAATGGATTCATATTTCTTGTATATCTGCTAACCTGAGATTTTTTCTTAATAATGCAGTGTTGCAGCGCCTCTGGTGTCAATGAGGCGTACTAAATTTTTCGAAGCTGTGTTTAGTAGCCATTTTATTTTATTGCTTATTTTACTTCAGCGATGATTCTGCTACACAATATCGACGAAGGAGGGCGCTCTGATGTTACATTATGACTAATATCCTTTGAAGCCGGTGCAAATTAGTGAACAGTGTCTATGCCTTCATCACTTGAATTTGATTGAAAGGCACATCAAAAAAATGCTTGGTGTTGTTGTTTAATGACTTTCGGAGACCGGGCTCGAACCCAGGACTTTCGGTTTTGTAGACAACGTGCTAACTACTTTAGCCAAACCTTGAAAGAAATAAATTGACATATTCGGGAATGCGTAGCAGTATTTCGAGTAGGGAATGCTGATATATTTTTTAATCCAACTTCCCGTTTGTGGGAGCAAGTGAGACCAGTGATAAAAAAAATCACTAGACGAAAATTTTCCCGACTCATTGAAATTTTTTGTGTTGATCTGTAAGATCTCAGCATCATCCTTTTCCTCATCCTCATGCAATAAAATAGACATTGAAATCATTTAGTATAGCGGGCATTTTTTTCTTTCAGTGCACGTACTGTTTATACAAACCTAAGTAAGTTCATTTATTATAATTTTTTTGTAGCTGCTGCTTGATTGTGTCTGAAGTGTGTATAAAGAGTGAGTGACTGAATGTATGTACGTAAGAGTAAATGAGTGAGTGAGCAAGCGACCGGCCGTGTGTATGCTTTGTTTGGTATTTATTTTTTTTATTTAAGTTTGTGATGCACATGGAACGGGTATAAGTTGAAGTACACCACCTCGACTGGATAATAAATGTGTATATTTTTCTTTTTTTTTTTTTGTTTTGTATTTTGTATATTTTATTATTGAACTTTTCGCACCGCGTCATTTACAAAACATATATAGAAAGAAAATATTTATAAGAGTTGTCTTGCTTATAGGTACATAAGTATACTTATGTTGTTTAAAATTGTCGTTTTTATGTCGACAAGCGATGCGACATCATCGATGGACATTTTTGCCTGAGATTTTATTATTATAACTTTTTATTTTTTGGGTTGTTAAAACTTCCTTGGAATTTAGAATATTTAAACTATGAGTCATTAGATTTCTTGGACATCATATGTACAAATAATTGATAACAGATTAACAAGATAACGAAAGTATGCAACATTAATGTGGAGTTAGAGCGAGAAAAATTAATGTCAAGAAGAAAGAACCAGAGATACAATTATGTATTTGTGGGTCTTTAATCGAATGAACGACGAACACCGCATGAATATAATAAATGTCTGTTAAAAATGTTGTTAAACAAATGCCATTTGTTTGAGTTGAGGGTTAATAAAACTTAGCATACGATTAAGTGTTATTGCAAATATGTTAATAAACATCTGTGGAAATATGTTCATATGTACATACTTATGTATATAAAAATCGATTAAGTTGACTTAAGAAAATCGCTAAGAGATTATACTTTCTTGTGATCCTTTGTGATCCACGGCAACTTTTAACTAAGACATAATATAGGATAACAAAGTTAAATTTGTTTTCTTAGGTCGACTTAAGATATTCCCGATTATACATACATATGCAAATATTTGAAAGTCTTATAGTATGTTTCCACCGACTTTAAATCAAGTAGGTTTAAGTAAATCACTTCAAAGTGTTTCCATCGAGCTTGTGAGTGATTTTTTTTGTTCGAATTTTCGTATTCAATTTATGCACATACTTTAGAAGTTGGGCGCAGCAGCTGTAATGTGAATTTTATACAGATGTACTTGATGCCATTTTTTCGAATTTGTCAATCACTATTGATGAATGACCCAGGGATGGAGTTTGAAATTTTAAAAGCAACACAGGGTCGCATACATAAATCGAGTTCGAAAAATAGTATTTTCGACATTATTTAAAATAAATCAACCACTTTGAGGTGATTTATCAATATGCAAAATGTATTGTAAATCATGTATAAATTAACATGATTTGCAGAAATCATCATGATTTGTCTAAATCATGGCGGTGGAAACACAATATTATACTATTTTTGAAAACATAATTTAAAAAGTTGGCGCAACATTAAACGAAGGAGTAACTGAATACTTATAGTATGTTTCCACCGACTTTAAATCAAGTAGGTTTAAGTAAATCACTTCAAAGTGTTTCCACTGAGCTTGTGAGTGATTTGTTGTTCGAATTTTCGTACTCAATTTATGCAGGTGCTTTATAAGGTGGGCGCAGCAGCTGTAATGTGAATTTTATTCACATGTGGTTGACATTTAAAATTGATTAAATATTCCTTAATGCCATTTTTTCGAAATTGTCAATCACTATTGATGAATGACCCAGGGATGGAGTTTGTAATTTTAAAAGCAACACAGGGTCGCATACATAAATCGAGTTCGAAAAATAGTATTTTCGACATTATTTAAAATAAATCAACCAATTTGAGGTGATTTATCCATATGCAAAATGTATGGTAAATCATGTAGAAATTAACATGATTTGCACAAATCATCATGATTTGTCTAAATCATGGCGGTGGAAAAATAGTGTATTACACTATTTTTGGACACATAATTTGAAAAGTTGGCGCAACATTAAACGAAGGAGTAATAAAGGCTCAGTTACCCGACTGTAATGTAAAGTAACTGCAACAGTAGGAAACAGCTGATCGATATATGTAGTTATGTGAAAAGTAATGAAAATGGTTATAGAGATGTAATGTGAAGTAACCTACTGTTCATATAAAAATATCGATCAGCTGTTTCCTACGTTGCAGTTACTTTACATTACAGTCGGGTAACCGAGCCTTAACTGAATACTTATGCACATGTGTATAGATACATAATATATATCGATGGTCTCAAGTAGCAAGGCCCTGATTATAATTTTTTTTTCGAAATTGAGTTTTTCAGTGATTCCCATACATTTCACACAGATACAAGTTATCGCAAAAATTTATTGCAATTGTGTAAAAAATAACGCTTTTACAAGAGTTGTACAAGAAACGTTACATTTTTAATATTACAGTTTGTTTCTATTATGTTTTTACCTGCTCCTGTAAAGTTACAATTATTTGAGTTAGGGCCTTTCTACTTGAGACCAACTATATGTTTGTACATACATATGTGCTCATATCACTCAGTGAGTCACTTATTAGAAATAATTTATTAACATCTGATGCATGTTAATACACAAAACGCTTGTTGATGTTGAGCGCTCATTTATATATTTTCCTGTTGTAAGAAGTGTGCATACAAACAGCCATACTTACACGCATACAGTAGTGGTCAAAATATGCATACACACATGCATACATACATACATATGTATGTATGTATGTAGGTGGTATCAGAAAATTTAAAAAAAAAAATCATAAAATAGAAGTGTAACAACTATGTATATGAGAAGAAAAAATATATTTTTTTAACATACAAAATAAATTTCCTAAGGAGCTGAAACTTAAGCTTGTCTTAAATAAATATTATAAATTGAACTTCGAGCTTGAAATCAAAATGTATGTAAAATTAATTTTTATGAAAGGGCCAAAAAAAAATAGGAACCATATGGCCAATAGTTAAAGAGTTAGGCAGCACACATTCATTAAAAATATTTTAGGTTTATGAAGCGCTTATTTGACGTAATTCTATGGGAAATTTGTCAAATAAACCTCTAATAAACCAAAAATAGTTTTTATGAATATATTCCACAAAAATATTTCTCGCAGGATTTTACTTAAAATTGTTAAACAAATCATTTGGCTAAAATGTAAGGATTTCATGGTTTTCATGGAAAAAGGGGATGACAGTAATATTTAGTAGAACATTGGTAATGTGTTGCGATTACCGAACAACATAATTTTCAATAATATTATTCATACCATGTGCCTTAAGGATGTGTGTGAAGATAAATTCGAATTTAAATAGCAGAGACAGGAACCAACATTTCTAACATAGCATGCTAAGCAAAATAACAGAGCACTGTTAGCTATTTAACAGTAGTCGTTAAATGGATTAGGATTCCAAATCCTTGGAACTGGATTAAGATAGATAATTTTTTTTTTTGGAAAAATCACTCTAAAATGTACTTTATGAAATTATAAAAGAATGATGATGGAAATATGTCTGGTTGAGCCAATAAATTAGATTTAAGAAAATATAATTTTCTTGAGAAGATCAGTAGTCGTTTGGGTAAAATATGGAAGAGCACACGTACTACACCATATATGTAGGTGGAGGGTTCTAAATGTGACCCGTGTTCACGTTTCTCAAATAATTTTGGGAATTGAAATAAACGATTTTGAAAAATATGCTTTTTTAGGGAAATTTCTTGAAAAGACCAGGGTAAAATATGGAAGAGCACACGTACTACACCATATAGGTGTGGTACTATAAAGGTTCCTAAATGTGATCCAATCGGTCACGTTTTTCAAATAATTTTGGGAATTGAAATAATCGATATTGAAAAATATGTTTTTTTCGTAATTTTTTTTTTAAGGAAGTGCTCATTTTGGTAAAATATGGAAGAGCACACGTAGAACACCATATAGGTGTGGTACCCTGGAGGGTCCTAAATGTAATCCAAGTGTTCAAGTTTCTCAAATAATTTTTTCATTATTTTTTCTTTAAGAAAAGTACACATTTATAATATTGCAGTTAACTTTTTTATAATACAGTCAGCTTTCCTATAAAAAAAGTGTGCTGTGATGCTAGTCAATATTTTTTATAAAAAAGGTGTGCTGAGGTACTGCAGTAAATTTTTCTGTACGAAAAGTGTCCTGTAATGCTGCACTTAACTTATCTATAAGGAGAGTGTGCTCTAATACTGCAGTTAACTTATCTATAAGGAAAGTGTCTTGTCATACTGCAGTAAATTTTTTTTAGAAGAAAAAAGTGTGCTGTAAATACTTTGGTCAATTTTTTTATAGAAAAAGTGACAAATTTGACTGTTCTGGCAACAAAAAAAAAAAGAGTTTTACCGACTTTGATTTTGTAAAAAATTTCGTTTCTAAACGTTTAAAATTTGTATGAAAAATAACGATAATTCGTTTAAAAAAATATTTTTTTCATACAAAATTCAAACCGAAAAATTCGTTTCTATTTACAAAATTTGGCCTTTATTATTTGATTTAATTATTTGACCAAAATCGATTTTTTTAAACATGAAATACTCTTTTTTTTTGTTAACAAACACATTGTGCGCTTATTTGCGGAAAACACCCATGGTCTATGGCGGGAATCGAACCCACGACCTCTGGACTGAGAGGTCGCTACCACTCAATAATTAAAAAATTAAAACCACGAAATAATCAACCGAAAATTCTACTCGTGGTGCAAACTCCCTCACGACGGTGTTTCTTTTACTCGCTATCATACATGCTCACTTGAGTGAAAAACGAAAACGCTCACAATAACTAATTTATTACATTTTAATAAGTGGTTTAGAAGTTATGAGGAATCAAACAAACACACATACTGCAAACATACATTATTATATCGTTACCTTAATATAGAAAGGCCCTAACTCATTATTTTTTTTTTGAATTCTAGTTTTATATTTGTTTCGATAGAAGAACATCTACAGCGTTATGTATAATCATAAACTGGCATGAAGTTAGCATAAGTGGCAAAATTCAACATGGTCTCAACGTCTTTTGGCATAATACCATTTTACATTAAAAATCACGCTAGGATGTAATCGTGTATTAAAACTACATACATTATGCGGCGATTTTTAATGTCAAATTGTCAATTGTCACTTATGCTAACTTTATGCCACTTTTTGATTATGCGAGTACATAAGGCCGCTAATGTATAGAAAAATGCAAAAATCTCGATTTCAAAAAAATAATGACTTAGGGCCTTTCTATATTAAGTTAACGTTATATACATATGTATGTAAATATGTATGTACATATATCAGTTAAAATATCCCTGCAGGAGAATAGGTGTCAATTGTCTAAAAGCTACTAGTATAATTACTAGTACAGCAACAAGAACTAGTGCGAAAAGGGTTAAAGTTGTTGTATAAAATTACTAGTTCTGATGAGTACTAGTATATGAAGTAGTTCCAAGGCACCAATTGCAAAATAAATTTTGACTGTCTAACAGAGCATTTGCACTGTGCGAAAATTGGTATTATACAATTATTAAAGTTTTAGGTTCACCTATAAATAATTATAATCAAATAATTACAACCCTGCAGGAAATGGAACTGACACAAGACTAGTCACGTGATCGGTCTTTAAGTGATAGGGACCAGTCCGAGTTCTAACACTTCCTATGAAGCGGACCAGTCACTTTTACATGGGGACAACCTAGGATGGGGTTAATTGATACTTTGTATACGCCTTTTGATTTGTCACTGAACTATCCCACAGGAACCTATTTGGTGTAGAATAATATAAATTATTTAAAAATGTCATTCCGACACTTAACTGTAATAATGAAAACTTATAATTTTTGTTTTTATTGTTACAAATTTAATTACAATATACTTTTGAGCAGATATCTTTTGGCATTCGAACTGTCAACCTCGTGCATGACAAGCTTGCACCCTATCCACTCGACCACAGAGGCACCCATATTTCAAAAGTATAAACACCTGTTAAACTTAGATTAATATCTAAGTATAGTTACGGGACTTGTTCCAGAGTGACTTGGCGGTCCATTTATATCGATTCATTGTCTTTCCTAGCCAAGTCTTTCTTATATATAGTATACTAAATAAAAAAAAATATTCGTAGTACATAATACATGCCCCAGCGGAGTCTTATTTATATAGATAAACTAAACAAAAAAAATATTCGTAATACATATAGTATATAATATTCGTAATAGTGCCCTATTCAACTATGGATGAACTAATGGAAAATAAAAGTAAACGAACAAAAATGTGTTAAGGTAAAATTTACCCTATGAAGAAAGAGATACTTGTTCCCCTAGCAAAAATTCAATCCTCAGTCTAAATTGTAAACTTTTAATATACTTTTGAAACCTTTATGGTGCTACGAAATTCAGCTACGGGTAACCTGACCACACATTCCGCTATTGAAGTTTTCAATTTCCTATTCGATTTTTATTAAAATGTAACTGATTCATTCATTCAAGTCATGAAGAGTTTTAAAATTATCACTGCATTATTTTCTGTCGCAGTCGGCGTAATTTGAAGTTTGTGCTTGTATAGATTTATAAGCCTTGACACGAACCTTGTGCTTTAACAGAGCTCTGTTAAGCTCTGAGGGTGGCATTGGCTGAAGTAGTTAGCACGTTGACTACAAAACCGAAGGTCCTGGGTTCAATCCATGTATGCGACAGTCATTAAATAACAACACCACGAATTTTTCTGATGTGCGTTAGTGTCCCTTTGTGTCAGTTGTTGTAGGGAAGTTCAAGTGATGAAGGCATAGTCACTGGTCACTGAACTATACCGACTTCAGCAGATACTAATCCTAATGTAACATCAGAGCGCCCTCCTTCGTTGTGTAGCAAAAATTATCGGCGAAGTAAAATAATCAATAAAATGGCTACAAGACACAGCTTCAAAAAATTAATACGCCCCATTTAACATCAGAGAGGCGCTGCAACACTGCATTATTAAAAACGTGCGAAAAGCAGAGTTGTAAAAGAATGAAGCTTTCCTCTATCTCTTCTTTCACCACCTGTCTTCTCTCTCACTATCCCTTTCCTAAAAGAAGGTAACACCTAGTATTAGCAGTAGGCATTAATTGCCTGAGTGTTACTTCTCTTAAAAAAAAAAATAATGCATTTCTAAAGGACTTTTCCAGTAAATGAGGCAACCCAGACGAAAAAAATTAATGCTACTCCTTTATTATGATTCTATTTCTGAAAAGCATGAGTTTGGTATTGCCAAGTTTTCAGCTTGGCATTTTCTGAAGCATACGCACTTTTTTTGGGATTCAATGCTGGCGGATAATATTGGTCATAGATTAATATCGAAGTGGTTCTCTAAAAACGTGCATACTCAGAATTTCTTCAAAAAACTTTAAATTTGCCCTACGTGTCTTAACATTTTCTAATGTTAGAAACTGTGAAAACTGTGTATCTTAAGAACATACGAAACTGTATATGTGCATATTACAGGCTTTCTAAAAGATATTTATTTTGAAATCCCAGTTTTTGATGAATCATGTCCCGCTTTCAGCTTCCAATGTAGGAAAATCCAAAGAAAAAATACAGATATTTATATTATTTGATAGGTCATGGACTCATCTACAATACTAGAATGAGTTATAGTGAAGCATGTTGTGATGTCTGTTGGAGCTTTTTAGCTTTTAAGATGTTTAGTAATTCTCAATTACTTTATGGTAGATTTTATATAATTCCAATTTTTTTTCAAGAATTTGGTTGGACATTTTCTGATAAATTGGCACTACCATTAACATATCTAATGCAGCGTATAGAAAATATTACCTAATACCTAATAGTTACCTTAATATAGAAACCGCCTAACTCATTATTTTTTATTTTTTGAATTCGAGATTTTTTTAACACTCCCATTTTCTCAAGTCCTACGACAAGTACGCTTGGTTCAATTGTCATAAAATTTTCTGCAGGGAAGTAACCTTTTGTATTTTTGAATTTTGATAAATAATTGCGAATTTTAACTAGCAGTTGTCACTGGCTAACAAAGGAATGAAACCACCAATTTTATAGAATTTTTCTTTGCAAAAGAACTGGTAATAAACTAGTCCTAAACTAGTACCAATGGTACTAGTAGTTTTCTAAACACACTCAATGTTAATTTGAGCATTAAGATGGTATAGGAAAGTTTACAGTTGGGAACTAGTGGTGGTGATTGCTGTACTAGTAAAATACTAGTTGGACACTAGTTCGATCTCCTACAGGGATGTTATTCAGAGTAAAAAAGCTTTCCAAATTAAAAAGCAAAATCAAATTATAAATGCCTGTTTTTTTTACAAATTTAAAACTATTGAAACAAAAAAACAATTTTTAAGTTGCTTTCATTTATTGTTTCAATATAAATTTCGAAAACGAAAATTTTTATTTTCAAAAACATGCAGCAAAACTCATACATACTGATTGGTTTCACAATGGGCCTGAAGACCTCATTTCTTTAAGATTTTGCAGCTGTTTCTTTTTTAATAAAGCTGCTTTTGAATTCAAATTGATAACTTCAAAATAATAAAAACTGATCTCATTTTGAAAATTTAACATAACGAGCATCATAATGATAATTTGTAAAATTTTGTTTTTAAATAAAGTTCTATTTTAAATTTAATTATAGAAGCTATAATAACTAATTAATTTTACGAGTATGTACATACGTATGTATGTGTGTGCCTACGAATAGGCCCCTTGTTTTTATACTAATTCAATTAACTCGTTATATACATACATATCGTCGGTTGGTTTCTTGTTTTGCGGCACAGTATATACAAAATACATTATGTCAGCAGCAAACCAGAAACCAACCGACGTTATGTATGTATGTATAATAGAACATTGTAAATTTACATCAAATGATTTATGAGTGTAAAATAACGTTTTGCTATGGAATTCCACAAATATAAATTTTTGAATATCAACAATATCAATTCAAGTGTTTATTGTTTATTTTAGTTTGTGTTTTAGATATTTTTGTAAGAGCATATAAAAAGTATTACGCTTTAAATCATAGAAAACTTTCAATGGCTTTATAAAAGCTTAATATAATAATAAGAGAAAGTCTCAATAAAATTATTCATAAACCAGCAATAAATTCACGTGGCCGAAAAAAAACTATTTTAACTTCAAATATCTTTGCGAATTTAGTAGAGCATAATACAATTTAAATAAAAATTTGAAGGTTTTTATAAATCAAGCAATAGAAGCAAACAGACTTATAAAAGATGTAGAGTAGCGCCCTTCGGAAATAGCTTTTGTTGTTATTCTGTTAGTGTTTGTCTTATGATTAAATACTCCTAGGTAGATTTTTTAAAATTAAATTTTTTTTCTTTATTTACAATCTAATAAATAAGGTACAATATAATGAGATTTTATTTAAAAGTACTAGAACACACAGAAAAAAATACCAATGTAAAATCAACATGCAAAAAGTTTGATTCAACTTCGTTGAAATCACATTAAATTTACAAGAAATAATATGTTGTTTGAGTGTGTTGGTGTTTATTTGCTTTGTTCATAGCTGCAATACATTTTTGTGCTTAGTTGTGTAGGTTGTTTTTGTATTGTTGTTGTTTTTTTGATGTTTGTAAAGAGACGACAAACTGCTGCTGGCTGGTAGGCAGTGAGTTTACTAGTCTTGGAGTCGGAGGATCGCAGGTTCGAATCCTGGAGTCAAGTCAAAGTATTTTGTATTCTTTTTAACTAAAACTTTTCAAGGGAAATTATTTTCTTTTTTTTTTAACTAAAACTAAAACTTTTCAAATAAATTGTATGTTAAATGATCAATGAAATAATGTTAAATTAAAATGTAATTCAAGATGGTACATATTAGTGTGTATCTTAAGAATATTTAAAGTTGTTGACTACCACGCGATGAGTTCCGAGTTCAAATCCTGTCCGGGGAAGCCAATTTATATACAAAAATGTTTCTGATGCTTATGTCAACCACTCGTAAGTTAAATAATTAATAAAATACAATTTCTTCCAACTTGAAATAACTTTGTTTCAACATGATTCTTCATTTTGATTTTAACAGTATGTAAATGTTAAACCAACGTGAAATAAAGTGATTTCAAAAGGAAAAATTTTCTTTGACAATTACTATAAATCATGTTAGATTAACATGAAACACATATGAAGCAAACTCATTGCCGAAAAGGATTAGATTAACCTTGTTTAAGTTGATATTAAGTTGAAATTTTTCTGTGTGAACAATTAAATCTAATAATTAAACAAAGAAACTATTAATAAAACATTCATAATTCAGTAAAAATTTTCACAATATCTCATTATTTAGCTAAATGAAAAATTGCAAAAAGAAATTTCAAATAAAATCCCAAAAATTACTCAAAAAATTTTTAAAATCAAGCACTTGAAATTTAACTTGAAAAAAAGTTGAATTCAAGCTTTTTTTCAAGTAGTTTTCAAGTTTGAAAATATTTTGAAATAAAAAATCTAACAACATACATACATATACATATGTATGTTCAAACCTTGTCAAATACATAATTTATTTATTATTAAAACTGAAATTGTGGTAAAAATATAAAAAATAAATAAATAAAGAAGTGAATTTGGAAAACAAAGGTGAATAAAATCGTGAAACCAACAGCGACAACAAGGAAATTGCATTTTTAAAGCACTTTTTGTGAAGCTTGAAATACACTTAAATTCAATTGTAATATAAGGTTTAATTATAGTAAAATTCAAGGCTTGAATTACATTGTACTACAACTTAATTGTTCGAATTGAGTTCAAGCTCCCTTTTCACTGGAGATTGCTATTGAAATAAAGTGTAAATCAAGCATAATTCATCCCTTGACAATTGAATTTGTGGCTTGAGTAACAGTTGTTTTACACTTGATTTCAAGCAAAATTGATTATTGGGATATAAAACCATGTATTAATTAATACATATGTGACCTTCTCCGAGAAAAAAGACCTAGTGTGTCAAAAAATGGGTGTGTGTCAAAATCGATAAAAATAAGAAAAGCATTAAAATTTAATTTTTTAAATGCGTTTTTCTCAAAACTTCATTTTCACACACTAGATCCCTTTTCTCGGAGAAGGTCCCATATTCAGTTTTATTGAAACAATTATAAAAAGGTTTGTGAAGAGAATAAAAGGTTTGTGAAAAAACATGCCATGAATAACAAAAATTAAAAATTTTTAAAACCGCCGACTTACAGACCAAATGTTATAGGGCATGTTATAGGGCATTTACATTGCACAGTGGCGTGAAATAAAAAAAAGTGGTAAAAAGTCCGCAACTTTTGAACTAGTGAATCGATTTCGATCAAACTAACTGTTTTGAAAAGAAGAAAATATTTTTGGAGGCACCCAAAATTATTAAGATCGGCCCATATTTACAAAAGTTACAAGCTCCGAAAGACTTTGAGGCGGACTTTTTACCATTTTTTTTATTTCACGCCACTGTGCATTGTATCGAAATCTAGTATTTAAGAGATTTCGAGACAATGCACAGTGGCGACTTAAATATAGTTGCTTTTTGCTATATTCCCCATACAAAACGAAATCTACTTTGTCAGTAGATTTGTAAGAAATCTACTCAAAATCGAATATTTTTATTTGTTTTTTACTATCATGTACAACATAATTTATATAAAAGGTGCGTGAATTAGCTACTCTCTACAAAATTTTCTATTGAAGGTGTGTGAGTGAGCTAAGTTGGCATTTTTTGAGTAACAAATCTTAGGGCTAATAAATCAGTCAAAGTTTAAACGGTGGTTTAGTTAAACAAAATTCAAATTAATATGTAGTTTAAACTCAACAGGAGTAAATCAATGAACCATACCTTATGCGTAGTTTAAAAAATAATATTGTGGCAGCACTAGAATAAATGTAAAAAAACAGCTGTTTTGCAGCAGGCTATCAATTCTTTGCACAATCAAAACGGCAAAAAAGTTGAAAATTTTACTGAGAAAGGAATTATATTTATGTTTGACGAAGTAGAATAGTATAAAAGAATAATAGAGTGTAATAAAACAGGTCGATCACGATCTGAAGAAAAAGCAGAGGTTTGGAAAAAAGTTGCGTGCTCTTTTAATGCAAAACACATGGTCTGTAAGTAACAAGACCATATGGCCTGCATTGGTAGTTTAAACGCCCAATTTTATGCGTTTACAGATGGTTTAAATACTGTATTGATTTATAGGTTTGATAGTTTAAACCAAGGTTGGAAACCGAAAAAAATAACGGTATCGGTATTGATACCGGTACAATTATTTTTTAAATTTCGGTATCGGTAGCGGTATCGGTATTTTTTTTATTTCGGTATCGGTATTACCGGTACATACCGTTATCGAGTTTATAATACCGGTATACCGATATTACTGATAAATTTATTATTTCAGGCAGTGGAAATAACAAAAAATCTTTTTTTTTTATTAAATTACGTCCAAAAGGGAGTATTTTTACATTAACATATGTACTCGTATAAAAGCATATAAACTTATTTGTTTCTATATATGTTTTTATACTATTATTAAAAAATAATTTATTAAAAAAGTGAAACAAGGAGATTGCAGTTCAAACTTTACATATATAAAGTATACATTTGGATGATAAAAGTACAATTTAATAGATGTACTATATAAACACAGAGTACAAAATTGGTACAACAGTGGTCGCCAAAATTTGTTCCTTCATTTTAAAAGTACTTTTCTTCACCTCAAGAGAGGAATCTTTAACTTCAAATATAAAAGTTTAGAAGTTTTTTCTCTACCCAACCTTATATATTACGGTTAAGTGTGTAAACAAGACTAACACCAAAGAAAGAAAGTTAATTGAAATATATTTATGCAATTTTTGCACATATTGCGGTTTACAGCTCAAATAAGTTGGATTGAAACTGAAACAACTTAACTTTTAAACAACAGTTTTTTTTTTGGTATTCTGAATAACAACTAATTTTAGTTGACTTCGAAACAATGCACGAAAAACAAAGGTTCTTATCTATGCTATATGTTTTGAAACCATAGTATCCATTACAAAACATTTTAAATATTTTTAGTTTTGGCCTTGCTATTTTTTCTTGAGATTCTATGTTTTATGAACATGGCAATAATATTGGTTGACAAATGGGATTGGTTGGCGTCTGGAATATTAAAGCAAAACGAACACAATAGTCGAAATAAAAACCAAAATACAACTGATAAAAAGCAGTTGTCTCATGGTGAAAAAAGTTGTAATACATAATAAAAATTTGACAACTACAACTCAACTATCATTAATTTTTTGGCCGGAATCGGTATACCGGTACGTACCGGTATAGACGTAAACGGTAGTCTGGATACCGGTATTTTCTAACCGAAATGGATTTCGGTATCGGTAACGATACCGGTATCTAATTTTAGCGGTATTTGAATCGGTATCGGTATTTTTACGATACCGTTTGCCAACCTTGGTTTAAACACATTTTAAACCAAAAATAGAGATTAACTTGCACTGATTTATTAGCCCTTAGACATAGGAAATCTTGAAAAATGTAAAAAGAAAGCTTAGTGTGAACGATATAGAATTCGATAAATATTTAAAATCAAATCAGCTAGATTTCGAGACAGTGTAAATGCAATATTAATAATATTTCCTGTAAAGTATTAATTGTATGACAATTGTATTCATTGTGTGAAAGAACTATTGCCCCTATTGTTTACAACTCAACTAAGTTTAGTTGTAATTGTAACAACTTAACTGTTTTTTGGTATTCTGTATTACAACTAATATTAGTTGTATTCGAAACAGTGCTCGAAAAGAAAAGGTTATTATTTATGCTATGTTTTTTAAAACTATAGTAGCCATCACAATGCATTTTAAATATTTTTATTTTTGGACTTGTATTATTTTTTAAGATTTGATGTTTTATGAACATGTCAACAAGATTGGTTGATAAATGGGATTGTTTGGCGTCTGGCATAATGAAGCAAAACTAATACAACACCCGAAATAAAAACCAAAATACAACTGATAAAAAGTAGTTGTCTCATGGTGAAAAAAGTTGTAATACATAATAAAAATTTTGAAACTACAAACTCAACTATCAATTTAGTTGTAAATCATAATAGGGGCCTGTATTTCAAGTAGCTGTTCGTTCCTTCATAAATTCAGTCACAGTAGTGATTAGTGAGTGATTTTTCAATCGCTCATCTCTAATGATTACACATACATAAATACATATGTGTATGGATGTGTGTATTTGTGTGTTCGTATGCTATTGTTGTGTATAAAGCTCCAACATCCCCTACGGTACAAAGATACCCTAATTATAATCCAATGACGTAAATTCCTCGTAAATAATTAAATTTTTATTTTTTTCTAGTCATTGGTCAAATTAAATGATTTTGATTTTATGTTTGTATGTATGTACTTGTTTATTACTTTTATTTAAATTACATACATTTTTTTTTTGCACGTGCGGGTAATTAATAAAAGTGTTATTTTCAAATAAATCTTTTTTTATGAACAACTCGTAGTAAAAACTAGTTGGTGTGAGTTAAAAGGTTGCACGAATAAACGACACGAAAATTATTTGCGGTAAAGAAGAAAACATAAAAGCAGGTGAAGCAGTATTTTGTTAAGTGTTGCAACTTTACAAAACAAATGCAACCAACAAATAATAAAATATAAATAACTTTTGAGTTCACGAGCATAAATGTGCCCATAATTATGAAAGTGGTGTAAGTCAAAAAAAATTTATATTATGCAAAATTTAACACCGATAATTTATTTACATTGCATGTGTGGCTATGTAGGTATGTATGTATGTACATTAGGGGTATAACCAAAAAAATAAATACCTATCACGACGGGGTGGCCACTGATGTGTATATCAAGAAAACAGTTTTTTGAGATCAATTTTGATAAAAAAAATACGTCCCACCAAACCGTTTTTTCTAAAAGCTTCCAAAAAATAATAATATTTGAATTTTTATTTTTTAAATACCATACCTAGTTATGTACTACATATTAACTTCAGATACTACAAATTATCTTTGTTGAAGGAAATAAACTTTAAGTTTAAAGTGCGTGTTGTTTTGTTTAAATGTTACTACGCATTGACACAAAAGTCAACTAGTACATGGGATAGGATATTGTATTTTTAATAAACAAAAAAAAAATCTATATACTAAACTTCAAAGTGAAAAAGTAACCCCACTTTTCATCATAGATTTTCATCCTATATGGCATGGATAGGTATTTTTTGATAATTTAAAAAATTGTTCAAAAGTTATACCCCTAATGTACATACTACATACATACATACATATGTATGTAAAGGGTGTTTTTTTTTAAATAGAGTGGCACAAGTTTAAATCATAATAAAACAAGGAAATGCATATATTTTTAATATCAATGAAACGGGCTTTATTGTATAGAAAATTTTATGAAATTAATGTTTAAATATGATTGCTGCCATGTGGCCGCCATGGCTGGCGCGTAGAAGGCGCAATCTGGAACAACTTTTTGCAGCATTTGCTAGCATATTTCGCCGATAACCCTTTGAATGTTGATTTCCAGGTGTTCAATTGTTACTGAACTTAACATAACCCCAAAGAAAATAATCTAATCGTGTTAAATCACACGATCTTGTTGGCCAATTAATTGGGCCATTAAGTGAAGTTATTTTTTCATCAAAAGTTTTTTTGAATAAATCAATTGAAGCGCCCGCTGTGTGACTTGTGGCTCCGTCGTGTTGGAACCACATATCAGCAAGATTAATGCCACGTAATTGAGGTACGAAAAAATTTGGAATCATGTTCCTATACCGTTCAACATTGACAATAACATTCTGACCATCATCGTTTTCGAAGACATATGGGCCAATGACTCCGCCAGCCCATAAAGCACACCAAACAGTAATTTTCTGTGGATGTAATGGTGTTTCGACAAAAGCTTGTGGGTTCTCCTCACTCCAAATGCGACAATTGTGCTTATTTACGTACCCATTCAACCAGAAATGGGCTTCATTGGAAAATGGAAGAAGTGCACGATGAGTTTGACAAATAGAACAATTATTTTGATTAAAAATTTCAACAATTTGTACGCGTTGCTCAGGAAATTTAAAAGCAAACTAAACAAAAAGCAACCATCAGCTGTTACATGAGTTCTCAAATAAAGCAGTGATGCCAACTCAAAGTTGAGACACTCTTAAAAAAACACGCTTTATGTACAAACAAACTTATGCTGAGTACATATACATACATATGTACCTAATAGCATTTTGTGACATCGCCATAGTATGGCGATTTTGGTTTGTTATTTCCGATATTTTCCGTTGCGTGGCTTTGCGTTACAAATAAAAAACAATGTGAAAGGCATTGCACACAGGTACCTATAATGAATATTATGATTTTTGGCTCTCATTACAAGGAAATGAACTATTCCTTCCAAAAGGATACCTTTTATGTGCTAATAGCAACATAAACGCAAACAAACAAGGAGATTCATTATACAGTAGGATACCGATAAAACGAAAATCTAAATAGGTACATACTACATAATTCATAAACAACCTGTTGGTCCTTTGAAAAAAATACGTTTCACTGCCTTTGAAAAAAAGCATCCAATTTTGTCAACCAAATAATGCAATTTTATAGGTATGGAAAACTGTTTTATAAACCTCTTATAAATTATAAATAATTTTTATGAATAAGGCCTCAAACATGTCCGTTTGAAAGCATAAATTATAGTAAGTTGTCGGTAAATAGGAGATTTTGACAGACATATGTATATCTGAAAAGTCAGATGTAAAATACAGGCCGTGTGAAAGCACCTGTAATCATTATAATTATCATTCGTTATTCCGAGGCTAGACTGTGTTTTCTTTGAATTGCAACTAATTTTTTTAGAATGATTTATTATGTACATGTGTAGGTATTTATTCTTGACAAAAAACTGCACTGGCACTAACAAAACATTTGTAGCTAAACTTATTCACATGTACATAAATATAATAAAATAAAAGACAATTCAATGATCTTGCGAAAAAAGAAGACCAAAACAAAGTGAAGAGAGAACAATTTAAGAAACAAGAAAGGAAAATAAAAACAAACAAGAATTTTTATGTTCCAATTTACACAGACTGAAGGTAAGAAAGAGACAGTTAAATAATAAATGCACGCTTAAATTTAAATTTTAAAATCGTAGTGCAAAAGAGCAAGATAATTTACTCTTTTTTCCCCTTAGCATTTGATTGTCAGCGTTGCCATTTTGGTGCTTTTCGGATATCTTCTGTTTCTTATTTAATTTCCAAATACCCGAAATTTTGATAAATACTCGTTTTTAACAATTAAAATTGTTGCAACTAAAGCATTTAACTACTACCTACACGTGTAATGCTTCTTTTAATGAAATGCTTCGCCAAAAAGAAGTTTAATAAAAATCACCCTTTATAGCAAAAAAAAAGTGTCATAGTTCTGATAAAATTAAACATCTTTATTAATATTAAGTTTTTCATTATTTTTTTTTTTTGCTAACTCTTATTAGCTTATGGGTTTCTTTAAGATGGAAAAAGAAAATCCATAAAAAGCTAAACCAACCTTTAGCTTCAGGAAAGCGGTGAAATGTATGACATATACTCATTGGCTTAGCTAAAAAAAATCCTGGAGGCATTACGTGTGGTAACTATCAGGAGTAATATTGAAATATATAATTACAGGCAATTTTTAAAATTTAAAGAGTTGGGGGGGGGGCACAAAAGTAATTCATGTTTTCACAAACTTATTCTCCAAACATACTTACCGCTATCAGCAAATCATAAGGAATATCTCATACAAAAGTTTGGTTTCTATAAATTTTATCCATCTCATACAAAATTTTGGTTTTTATCAATGCTGTCCCTTTAATTCTTTCTTTTTTAGCCACAACTTTGAACTCCATGAGAAACAATTTACCCTCACTAATCTTGAGAAATTTTTATTGTAATTGTATTTATGTATGAATTTTGGTTTTGAACCTCAGAAACTTAGGGGTTGCGTCTCATTTAAATTGTATTAGTGAGCATCTATGTATATCGATGGTCACAAGTAGAAAGGTCGTAACTCGTATTTTTATGAAATTGAGTTTTTCAGTGATTCCAATACATTTCACACAAATACACCTCATCAAAAAAATTTCTTGCGATAGTGTAAAAAATAATGCTTTTACAAGCAGTTGTACTGTCTCTTATTGTGGTTTTACCTTCTCCTGTAAAGTTAAAATTTTTACTTGTGACAAACGATACACACACACACAAAAAAAAGAACTTGTTACTTGAAATAGTTTATCTAGCATAGAAATTAGCACAAAAGGAATTAATTTAGGAGCAGTATTTCCAAAGTGGTGCCCAATTCGCGGTATTCGCTAAAGAAAGAATTTTCAAATCAGTTCCAACTAAGTTCTGGGGGTTATTATGTAATTCGATTCGAAAACTGTTCGAATTTGTATGTTATTATTATTATTATTTGTATGTTTAAATAGATATGTATATTGAAATTCTATTCAATACCTTTATTTGAACAGCTTCTGTCGATAGTTAAAATTGGGTTACCGATATTTTCCTTTGCCTCCACTTCTAATTCAGCCCATGACCTTCAAAACTCAAGGGTGCCAGGTTACCGTCTGCTGGTCCTTGCTTTAAACGGGCAGTTGCCAATCGAAACTCCTATTAGGATATTTAGAAATCTTCTGTATACTCGTACATATGTGCAAAAGTAGTTTGGATTTTGCAGCTAATACTTCATTATCGCTAAGATCTCAAACTGAAAATTATTTCTGTTGCCTGTAAAGCTTAAATTATACGTGACATAGCCATAACGCCATAGCCATAACCAAACCAAAATTCAATTGATTTCTATGGTGGGAGTGAGAGAGACTAGCCATAACTCTCACCATAGAAACCAATTGAATTTTGGTTTGGTTATGGCTATGGCGTTATGGCTATGTCACGTATAATTTAGGCTTAAAATTTGCAAACATTATTTACCCTAATGTAGACAATTCGTGTATCCTAGACCCATCGTTATATGGCACTACCATTATAAAAACTATCGAAATTGGCACATACATACATAAAAAGTCACCAAAAAGTGTTGCTAGAGAGTGTGTCTTACGAAATTCAATCGAAACTGCCTCAACGTCCGTGAATTCAGGGTTCGTGGAAGCAATTTGATTAAATTAATTTACTTTAGTAATATAATATAATTCGTTACCGGGGATTCTTACGTATCCAGGAGTTCATTAAATTTTGATTTTATCTGATGTGAGTATTATTTTTTGTTGAATTAGTTTTAGTATGTTGCAATGATATTTTTTCCTTCCGTATTTTTCGACAGCTGCGGTCGATATTTCATTTATTGTCTTAGATCCGTCTGTAAATAAAATTTTCTAGTTGTATTTTAACAAATTATTTATTTATTTATTATTACAGTTGATTATGAACATAATTTTAAAACTATCTAGCAGGTATAATCTGACAATGGTTGTATAATAAATTTCTTAAATTTATTTATATTATCACAATTTTTAATTTCATGTGGTGAATCATTCACCCTTATTCTAACTGTCGACATCAACGCCACAATTTTTCGGTATTGTCTTAAAGTGACGTCGATGTCGACAATTAGAATAAGGGTTATTATTTTGTTTTAGTCCTTTATAATATAGATTTGTTCGGTCGCGCTTCAGTTGTGATTTTTACTAATTAATTAATTAATTTATTTTGCTTTCTTGTGTTATAATTATGTATTTGGTGGCAGTATGTGATTTTTTTTCTGATTAATAGATATCTAAGAAATTTATTATTCGACATATTGTCAAGTTTATTTTAATTTGAAATTTATTTGCTGGTGGTTCAGCGATGTCTATATGCATTTCATTGCTGCTGTAACAAATCGTCAGTAGACTTCAACCACACATTTTGAACAGTCACAAGCGTCTTATCTTATGTACAGACTTTCAAAAACTATTTGAGAATTCACAAATAATAATATTTTTGAAAATCACAAAAGAAAAATAAGCATAGTAGGCTTAGAAACTTATACAAAACCCAGCAAATATTATTATTTGTGAATTCTCAAATAGTTTTTGAAAGTCTGTACATAAGATAAGAGGCTTGTGACTGTTCAAAATGTGTGGTTGAAGTCTACTGACGATTTGTTACAGCAGCAATGAAATGCATATAGACATCGCTGAACCACCAGCAAATAAATTTCAAATTAATAGATATCGTTACATTAATAGGAATTTTTGTATATTTCGCTAGAAGAGCATCCAATCTATCGAAAAAATGCAAAAATCTCGATTTCAAAAAAATAATGAGTTAGGGCCTTTCTATATTAAGGTAACGATATGTTGGACAATTGCCTATTTTTATACGAACTTCATAGGGAAATAAAATAAGCTTTGTTTTATAGTTAGCCAATTTAAGCTGTCCAACGTGTATTTTATATTTGTGCTTCTTGGCTTTCGAAGTATAAATCTCATCGCCTTCTTTGTAGTTTGTCAGAATGTGTGTTGAATTTAAGTCATTGGTGGGCGCTGTGAATGTATTTGTGAATTGGCAGTGTATTGAGGTTGCGAGATACCCACCAAACACAAAACCACACAGTTAAAATATTAATTGAAAAATCATTATCTAAGCAAACAGTCAATTGTAAAAAAAAAACTTTTTCAAACTTTATTTTGGTATGGTCCTCTGATAGCAACTTTTTTTTATTTTTTTCACATATATATTTGTATTTTTATTTAAAATTTTTCTCTTTCCCTACCATTAAACTTATGAATATCGCTATGAAAAGCATCATAATGTCTTTTAATGACATACTCGTATTTCCTTAAATCTTTGAAAACATAAAAGGCATGGTATGTTACCAAATACGTTATTTATAATAAAATATTTTTCGCATATCATAAATTTGAAAGGCAGGCAGGTGTTCGCTGGATAAATATTCTTGAAAAAAAAATATGTAAGAGTCCGCCTCATGCGCATTCGTTGCTGTTTCATCGACGACTAAATTAAAGAGAGTAGGAATACGTGTGAATGCCCTCAGCACAATTGTGCAAAGAAACGCGCATCAATGATTTAAGTCTACAATGTATTATAATACCTAAATATTTAATTTATTTTACTTTATCTATTTCTTGATTATTTATATAGTACAATTTATGGCATTCTAGCATCCAAGGAGGAAAGCACTATTTTGTTTCGTTGATTTAAAAGAATCGGTATGGGGTGACTTTATATTTTACTCGGGTTTCCGTTTCATCAGCAGTTTGACTTTTGTTTTCAATAGCTCGTCTTTGGAATTTGGTTAGCTCTCAGTAGCTGTATTCTGTTTTCATTTTCAAGTATTCCACCTTGGCAAATATATTTTTTCCAGTAGTTCTTCTGAAAGCTATTAAATTGAATTTGACAGCCCCACTGTAGGTAGCTTTTATTTTTAGAGATTTGATTTTGCACATTTACCGTAAATTGTTATCCGGTATTATTTTCTCAGCCAAATATGAGTTTTGTTGCATTAATTAGTGTAAAGTAAGTGTAAGTGAACAGGACTTGTATGTGAGGATAGAAATTGTATTATATATACGTACCTTTTCACAATGTATGGTTAAAAGATAACAGAGACTTTAACGACAAGTTTTGTATGAAGAACTCTTAACAAGACATTGTGAAAAGGGACGTTAGCTCAATGACAAACAATGCCGCCTGAGGAGTATTTCCTTTAGCACCTATGATTCTAATTTTAACACACTTCTGGATCTTATAGGTCCATCTTCAAATTTTACAAAATAAAAAAACCTGGCAATACTAATGTGCATAACATGAGAGCACATTAAATGGGAGAGGGAAATAAAATATTTAATAAAATGTTTTATTTAGGTTTTTTTTGTGGATTTTGTTTGTGCTTCTTTGACATTAACAATCAACATAGTTTTGAAAGAACTAGTATATGTGCATGTGCATGTGAATGTTTGTATGTACATATGTATATGTATGCGAAATGTATGTCTTTTTAATCAGAAACTTACATTTTTGAATGCAGAATAATAAATATGTATTGCACTTCGTACAGCAGATAAATCAGTTGCAATTATTTTTAACGCAAAAATGTAAGTTCAGGAAACAATTTGTTATTTTTATCTCTGACACTCATACAATTACATTTTAACACTTTTTTATTGACTTTTTTATTGAGTAGCAGAAATCTGCTAAACAAATCAATCCATTAGAATTTACTGAAACTTTATTTTTTCTAATAACACATGTGAATATATTATTTAAACTTTTATCTTCCACAAATAACGCGCCAATATTTTAAGACAATTTATCATATCAATTTGTTTATAATTTTATTTATTCTTTCAACCACACAATTTACCAGAGACGCCGCTGTGTTTGATAACTAACTTTATCCACTTTTTGTTGTTTCAAGATGCTTCCTCTGTTAACACTATATTATCTAGTTTTTAAACATCGCATCAAAACAACGACCAAATATATTATACATATGTACATATGTATATATCTTCAAAAAACATTCACAAAAAATGTTTATTTCAGAAATAAATTTATTAGAAAAAGAGGAAACAGACACTCAAAGTATTTTACACAATCCGACTGGCTACCTGTCGCCGTCGTCCGACACACATCTTGCGCTTAGACATTTTTCCAACGAACTAAATGTTTGGGGGTATTCATTACTTTTTTTTTTATATTTCGTTTGTGTTTTTCTCGTACGTTCAGTGTGTTTTCGTTAACGTTTGACTGTGTGTGCTTGTTAGAGATGTGCGCGTGTCGAATTTTTCCAACACGACACCAGCCGACCCGACCACTAATTTTAAGATGTTCAACACGCACGAAACACGTAGGCGGAAAATTTCCCAACACGGCACAACACAACATGCACGAAATCAAATTGAAATAAAAAAAAATATATATTTTGTCTTCAAATAGATGCATACTTTTTTTTTAATTTTAGAACTTTAAGCGTATCCCAGCAAAAAACTTTGCCTACTAGAATGCAAAAAAGTGTATGTACTCCTCAGTCGTAAGTACTTACAATTTGACTGAATAACCCATTATTTTTGTTTGAGAAGTTCAAAAAGTATGCGGTACCCTATACTTTTTGCCTACAAACATACAAAAGTTAATAGATTACTGATTGCCTGAAAGTACTCAAAATTGAATGGGTTATTTTTTGCGTACAAATATGCAAAATAATATGGATTAATTTTTGCTTAAACTTATTCAAAATTAATTTGCTATATTTTTTAATTTTTTTATTTTAAATGAATAAAATTTTGTAACAAATTTCTCTAGATATACATATTTCCTTATTAACTGGAAAGTACTAAAATAAGTACTTTCACGTAGTGATATAAATAAGGTCTTATTTTATTCATTACATGACAGTAATTATTATGCAAATAAAATAATTAGATAAATAAGTACCACTCGTTACTTTGTAAGCCATTAAAAGAGTACTACCCATTACAAAATTTCGAAATTTTTTTGCTGGGATACGACCCTTATAGAATAGGGGGAAGATCTGTTCCAAAGACCGGCTCTGCGACACCTGATGGATCTTTTGTACCATAATACGACCCTTTGGTGGAGCTAAAAATATTTTTTTGGGTGGGGGCATTACACCTGTTGATTTTTATGATTAATACTAAAGGGCCTTTTCACAATTAAAAGCTAACAGGAACTTTAAAGCAATGATAAGCAAACACGTACATATGTATTGTAAAAGAGAGCAAATTACATGCTTTTTTGGCACTATTTTTAGTGCTTTTTGAAGACCCAAAACGCCAAATTTTGAGTGTTAGTGCCAAACTAAGAAAAAGCACTAAGTAGTGCTTTCAAGAAAATTGCTTATTTCTTAAAATTACTTTAATAACAACTTGGTGTATTTATTTTTTCAGTGTAAAGTTTACCTTTTTCATCTGATATATTTTATTAAAGATGATAATATTGCCGAAATAGAGAATACCTTAGAAAATATTAAACATTATTAAACTTCACTCGTTTGAATCTTCACTTTAGTGCTTTTACGCTTTTTATATATCAAAATTACGTATTTTAGTGCTTTTTTTAAGTTTTGATGTGATTTTAGAGACAAAAAAATTGGCATCACTGGAATGTATGTGTAAAAAAGAGCATAAAAAGTGCCCACGGGCGGCCTTTTGATGATCAATGCTTTAAAGGGAAGTTTTGTATGAAGAACTTGCAGTTAAAGTTTACGTTAACTCTTAATCACACAATGTGAAAAGGGAAGTAAAATAGACAATTACAATTTTTAATATGGAATTGTAGTGAAGCAAAAGTAAGTGTTGGGGAGGTAATGCCTCCTCCCAGAATGGTCTTGCTACGCCTATGAAGAAACCCCTACAGTGTGAACAAAATTTACTGGTGTTACATGTTTGACAATACAAAATATTTACAGCCTTATATATAAAAATTATAATAAAGGCTTTATAAAGTATTTTTAAGAAAAATGTGTATGAAAATTTTTTCTTAAAACCTTATAAACTTTATAAGTTTTATAAATAAGGCTGTTAAGTTCTTCTTTACTAGAAATTAATGCATACATATTTTCCACCTAAAATCGTTTCGTGTCTTATCGTGCCGAAAAAAACGACACGCGCCCATCTCTAGTGCTTGTGAAATGTCATTTATTAGGAATGAGAGAGTGGTTGACTGAAAACAACAGCTAAACTGAACATTAATGGCCTGTTTGTTCAACTGTATCGAAACTATACGTACGTTTTATAATTTAAATTGAAAACGAAAAGAAATTTTCTTATTTTATTGTTGTTTTCAATCAAAATTATAAAACAACTGTGTTCTTTTGAAATCGTGAAGCAGATCTTAAGAATTAAAAAAAAGGAAAGTTAATAGTTACTAATTGGTTTCTGATATATTTTATTATTATATATGTATGTAGTTATATACTTATATATAAGTACATATAATTCGGACATCGGTACTTTATTTAATAACAATTACGAATACCTATTAATATCCTTTTATCGGCATTGTTATGAAAATCATGTGATTTCAAACTATACTATTAAAAGCTGACTTGACAGTGGGATTTATTCTATTTTAACTTTTTGATATTTATAATAGACTATTTTATACTAACTTACAACGCTATAAACGTGCAATTTACAAAAGCAATGGTTATTCTATTACTTATGATTTTTTTTTTAAATCCACGTGATTTGTATAATTTTGAATTTTTATTTAATATTGCCATGAATATTTTCTAAATGTGATTGTAACTAAATTATTCTTTAATGTTGTATTTCCAGTGAGACCCATTTTATACAAGATTTTGGAATTTCTCTTTAAATTACCAATTTGCAAAAAAAAAAAACAATGTTTATGGCAATAGTGTTTAAAATGAATTTATTTCTTTATTATTACATTTATATTGATTTAATATTTAAAATTTTTTGTTTGAGTTGTTATATAACCTTGTGCTTGAATAAAATTTTATTTACACGAATTGTTTTGTAAATTTTAGCGTCCTGTCGAAATTTGGTAGCGACTTGGTAAAGTATTGTTTTTGCATAGTGAATAACGCCGTTGAAAATATCGCCAACTTTGGTGTCTCTTGTTATCAAATGATCGACATTGTAACAGCTGTTCCAGATTGTCACATAGTTTTTGTTGTTTCTGTGAGAAATTTTATTTAAATTGTTCTGCAAAAAATAGAAATTTGTTTTTAATTAAAAAAAGAAATAAATTTATTTATAAGTACATATGTATGTATTAAAATGTTTTATGTGCCATGTCTGAGAATACAATAAATAAAGAAGACAATGAAAGCTGGGAAGAGCTCGGCTTAGATAATACTGCTCTACAAAATCTGCTGGATAATCCATTAGGAGATTTAAACACATCACGGCTGCGCGATGGAACCCAGCATGAGGGTTTTGACAATAATGTGGGTGAATCTTGGATATATCCCAACAATTTGCCATGTCGTTCCTATCAAATGAGTGTTGTACAGGCAGCCTTGTATCGCAATACCCTGGTGGTTTTGCCAACAGGTTTGGGCAAGACATTTATAGCTGCTGTGGTTATGTACAACTTCTATCGATGGTATCCACGAGGAAAAATAATATTTATGGCTCCCACCAGGCCATTGGTAAATCAACAAATCGATGCCTGCCAAAAAATTATGCCATTTCCCAAAAAAGACACTACAGAGTTGACGGGTAAATTGCAAAGATTAAAAAGAAGTGAAATGTGGAAAACTAAAAGAGTTTTCTTTGCTACACCGCAAGTAGTACAATCGGATATTTCTGGTGGTTCGCAACAGGAAGATCTAAGTGTAGATGATACTTCATTTCAAGAAGCAGAGCGCACAAATACCACTGATTTTCCATTTCAGAGTGTCAAACTTGTTGTTATAGATGAAGCGCATAGGGCTAAAGGTAAATATGCCTATACTGAAGTTGTGCAAGCTTTAGCGAGGAAAACAAAATATTTTCGAGTTTTGGCCTTATCCGCTACTCCTGGCCGCACCTTGGAAGATGTGGCTGAGGTGTGTCGTAATCTTCTTATATCACACATTGAAGTGCGCTGGGAAACTTCGATTGATGTCTTACCGTTTGTGCACAAAAGAACAATGGACACTGTAGTAGTTTCGCTGAGTGACGAAATAAAAGAAATACGTGAACAGCTTTTAGCCATTGTAGATCCCTACCTCAGACAGTTAACGGAGGCGGAAGTTTTATCTGGTTCTTTAAGTAACATTAATCGAAATTATCTGCTGTATGAACAAAAGCGCTATCGCGATCGTTCTTTTCATATGGGTCGCCATCCGCAACACTCTGCTGTTGCTAGTAATTTTGCTATTTGTGTAAGTATTTACCATGCAATGGAATTACTGGAACGTCATGGCTTGAGAGTATTCCTCAACAACTTCGAAGAAGATGAAGATGGTAAAAATAAATTTGTTTTAAAAATGGATTCTCGCTTAAACAATTTAGTTGAGGAATTGAAAAAACAAATGGGTCCAAATCCATTTGAGTTTTCGGCAGCTCCCATGACAAATGGTAAAATTGCTGAAATACCTAAGGATTTGGATTTTGGCCATCCAAAGTTTGAAAAGACTCGTGAGTGTCTGCTAAAACATTTTGAGGTAAATAAGTTTTGTAAATAAAACACTGAACTTAATTTTTTAAAGCCAATTTTCGCGACGTTATTTTGCTATACATAATAAATAGTAAAGTTATTTTAATGTTAGATTTTTAGGCTAAATAAAAGCTTTCAAGTCGATTTTGCTAATTTTTTTTTATTTTTCCTAAATTTCCAGATATATTGGAGTTTATTACACTTAACTGAAAAATTCATTATATCAATTAATTCAATTTGATAATGCGATAACAACAGAAATTATTATAATACATATCGTTAACCTAATATAGCAAGGCCCTAACTCATTATTTCTTTGAAATCGAGTTTTTTGTATATTTCAATAGAATAACATTACATAAGATGTATCGAAAAATACAAAAATCACGATTTCAAAAACATAATCAGTTAGGTTCTTTCTATATTAAGATATCTATATATTAATGCGCGCATAAAAATACGATTTTTTTTAAGTTCGAAGTGTTATTAAATATGAAAACTAAGTTCACCATTTTTGATTGCAGCCAAAAATAAAAGCTTTAGAGAATTTCTTGAAATTTTCCTTAATGTTCCCAATTAATCGTTATATAAGAACAATCACATAATTAATTTTTTCTGCAGAACAAAAAAGATTCTCGTGCCATAGTTTTTTGTGAATATCGTGAATCGGTGATGTTAATCTATCGCATGTTATTACAGCATGTGCCTCTGCTTAAGCCAAGATGCTTTGTGGGCAAGTACCAACACACAAATATGTATTTATTTATTTCTAAATATGGCTGTTCATACCTCTGCAGGTCAAGGTGGTGGTGGCTCTTTAAGGGCCTTAACACAAAAACAACAAATTCAAATTATGAATGATTTTCGTTCCGGTAAAAGTAACATTCTTGTAGCCACCTCAGTCGGAGAAGAAGGTATTGATGTGGGCGAGGTGGAACTAATTGTATGTTTCGATATCAGCACTTCGAATCCCATGAGATTTGTTCAACGTATTGGTCGTACTGGTCGCAAAAAGAATGGTCATGTTGTAATGATGGTTACAGAGGGCAGGGAGCAGCAACTGCTGCGTGAAGTACTGTCCAGCAAGGATCAAATTAATAAAAAGCTTTTAAGATCGAGTGTAGTACAGCAGTCCCTGTACCAACATTCCCCCCGTTTAGTGCCCACTGAATTCAAACCGAAATGTATACAAACGTTTATCAAGCCACTATCGGATGATGAAGAATTTGTTAGTAATAAAGGCAAAAAACAGTTGAAGAAAAAAACAATCACTCCAAAGAAAAGTAGTCAGGATTTGCGCAAGTTTTTCCACAAGAAATCTCAGGAACGTGATAAAGAAGATTTGGAATTTTTTGAAAACGATACGAACATAACGCAGGCAAGTAAACCGGGACTACAGACGCAACAGAATATCGTGAATAAATTGGATAAAATGAAAAATCTTTTTAAAGATTTGCAATCGCCTATAGGCACACAAACCCAAAAGTCCATTAAAGGCCCACATGCAAAATTAGACAATAGTCAGGGTTCAATCAAGAAGTTCTTGAAAGATGCCAGTACAAAGAATAAGACAAAATATAATGACAACTTAAATAAAATATTGAATGACAGTGAAAAATCTATTCAAGATTTTACTAATGTTTCAATTGATTTATGTGATAAAGATGATGATGATAGTGTTAATAACCACACGGACATATTGAATGACAATTCCTTAATCCAGAAAACCGATAACGAACGCTTACAAAAAATTAAAGAATTTCTTAAAACAACTATAACCACAGCGGAAGTTTTGAAAAGAGCCGAAATAAGTGACCTAAACCATCACTTAAAATCTCAAGAACTCTCTAGGCATATGAAGACCTTAATGCTAAAAATGAGACCGGAATATATTAAAGAAAATCTAGAAAAAATGCATATTTTGAATGCTCTATATGAAAACGAAGTTACTAATTATTCCGATGAAGAAAAATCCATACGAGAAATAAACAGTATTATTTTAGATCTCTTTGGCGGAATAGAAAAATTGGAAAAGTTTATGGATAATTTGGAATTGGAGAAGTATAAGCAGACTTGTTTAGAAAGCGATAGTGATTCGGAGGAAGAAGACCCTCAAGAAATGCACAATTTTCAGAAGAAGTTGGACCTTATTCTTGCAGGATATGGGGATGGCAAAAAGCATGATAACTACAATTGGATACAGCAGCGTTTAAAAGAAACTAGCTACTACAAGGATAAAATTAAAACTGAAATGCAGAAAAAAGTGCAAGAGTCAATGGTGTATGACACCTTTGGTGGACAGGTGGAAGATGAAAGTACTTCAAATGATTTTGATGATTTTTCAATAACCGAGTCTAAATATTGCAGCCAATGGCAAGAGTTTAATAAGCCAGATATAGTTTTCAAATCAACGCCTGTAAGCAGACCCTTGAAGAGAAATGACACTCTAACAAAGAAGACATCATTGCTTAGCAAACTTGAAGAGACTAAAGAAGAGCATGAACTAGATGAAAACACATATGATACTCCAAGTACTAGTGTCAATTCCAAACACATACAAAATATGTTAATAACTTTGGAGCACAAATTAAAAGATAGTTCTTTAAATGCAACAAAATCATTCACATCACCTGAAGACGGCTTGGAAGAATTAGAAAATATTTTCAAAGCAAAAAGAAAGGACTATGAAATGCGTATGGCAACAGTAGAATCCCTGATCTCACAAACAAATCATTTCGAAGATTTTGATTCACCCGACGATGACGATTTAATAATGGCCGCCGAACAAGCTGAATTGAGATGTACTCAAAATCAGCAAAATGCTAATAAAACATGCAGTACTCCGTTAAAAGATGTTAACAAAACTCCTGAAATACCAATATTAAAAGATCCTTCCCTAAATTGCACGCCCGAGCTAGATTTAAGCTCTAGTGTTGCAAGAAAATCCTCAACGCTTGCAACACCATCTGAATTGTACCTGCAACAAGAACTGGACATAGATATGGAAGCATTTATGGATCCTTTTCCAGAAGAACAAGAACTACTTAAAAATAAACAGTTCTCTATTAGCACTGAAAGGCTAAGAGAAAACCTTATGCCCACTACCTCGGCTCTTGTGAGAGAATCCCCCGATCTATTTGCCGAAGAACACATACGATCGCCTATTAAAAAACCCATAGCTAGCAAAAAAACTTCTTTCACTTCAAAACCACCTGCCACACTAAATATGCAAAAGTGTCAATCAGCTCTTGATACATCGTTCTCTCCACATAAGCCCTTATGTACCACTCAAAATATCAGTGAAATTATAACCTCCCCTTCCAAGCGTTTAGCCACCGATAAACAAAAATATGAAAAATCCCCCAGCCTTTTCGATATGTATTTGAAAACTACCAAAGGCAAAGGTAAATTACCGAGGTCCCTGACCAATAGTTGTTCTACATTAACAGCCTGCGTAACATGGAAAAATAATATAAGCAAGCCTTTGAAGAATGAGTCCTCTCCGGCTATGCCACCTTCACAGCAAAATGAAAGTTTAATTGTGATAAGAAATAGAAATGGTGTGGCTTCAAAGAGAAAAATATTCGATAGCGATTCGGAGCAAGAAGAAGGCGATAAGCCGCATTTGAATGCTGTAAGTGCAATAAGTTTAAAGGCCGATAAGAAGAACGATGACAGTGATTTTGAAGAAGTACCAGCCACGCAGAAGGTAAGTTATATTTTTATACATTTATATAATCAATGTTCTTAATAAGTTTTGTATGAACTTATTATTTAAATTATTTGTTTATAGTATTTTAATTTTTGTGCAGTTTCAATATAAAAAGAGTAAAGAGAATTTATTTAACGGTTTGAAATCTATAAAATTCATTATATCTAGTTATGAACTTTAATTTTAAAACTGTGAATTTCCTTATAAATCAAATCTGTGTACAAAAAGTAAAGGGGCATTTCCAGGTATTCTTAAAAAAGCCTTATTAATCAAAAATATTTTTTATATATAAGAGGTTTGTAAAACTGTTTTTCATACAAAATTTGTTTTATAAACCATTTATAAAACGAAATAATTTTTTTTATGAATAACCTAGTATATAATTGACCAATTAACAATTAGGGTTTGAACTTGTTAAAAAAATAGTTTTGTGGAAATTTTATTTTCGAAATCGAACTGACTGACTATCTTGCCACACAGTGGTTCCCAAGCCAAAAAAAGGTGTAATATATATACATATACACATATGGTCAAAATAATAAGTACACGACGATGTTTTGCTCTTTAATATAAATAAAGAAAAGTTTTTATTTTAGTGACAGAAAACATGTTAAACTTCATTTTTGTAATCCAAATAAAATGTAACAAATCAGTATTTATAAGCTAAAAACATAAATTGACCTCTTCACACTATTACATTAAATTAAATTACATTAAATAAATATACACTTAATAGTAATAAACCAAAAAATGTTGTCTTATGTAGAACAAAAATAAGGAAATTAATTAACATGTGCGTAATTGGTAAAGAAGAAACGACAATGGCAAGACTGTTGTAAATTTAGAGTCGGTAAAATTGAGCTTTCATCACAAAAAAAGCTTTCAGCAAATTGTAATACGATGAATCAAAACAATTCACATATTCCATTTGCAATAAAAGCTGAGAGTATATAAAGCAGAAATTTACATTAATTGACACCACACACAGTGGACCAAACACAAAAACAGAACGCTGATGATGAAGGTGTAGTGGCCTTCGAAAACAGCTAGTTGTTCCGTTTACTAAGTGTTTGTCAGAGTATTTACAATTAACTTTGGTCTTATTTGTTCATTAATAATTATCGCATGTAATTTAGCTTATAAAGCGATACGAACTTTAGCCTAATCAAATCATAAGATATTTATTTTTGTTATATGTAATGTTATTTCCACTTTTATTGGCTTATGAACCACTGTGCAATATCTAAGTGAGCTCAGACCTGTTCTTAACGTATGAAATGCTTACATACACACATTTATATACATAAACACATAACATACTTACATCCATACGGACACGTGAATAGTTATAATCGACTTCCTCAAAACGTCGAAATATCGAGCCTTATTTTCGATTCTATCGTAAGCGACATATAATTGAAAATATACTTTTTTAATTGAAATTATAATTTTATGGGCCTGCCCATGCCAAAATAGATAACTTTTCAGATACAGGCTGTAAAATTTTATCGTAAGCGATAATTTACATACAAAAACATATGCACCCGTATTCCAGTTGTCGACATCGACGTCACTTTTATACAATACCAAAAATTGGGGCTTGTGTACCCGTTGTCGAAAACAACTGACTCCTGTTGAGAGGTGTGTGCTATTTTCTAGACATTAGGCAGTGGAAATAGATTGTCAGTAACACAAAATTGTTCTCGAGAGCGAGTAAACAAGCCCCAATTGTTTGGTATTGTGCTAAAGTGACGTCGATGTCAACAACTGGAATAAAAACCTTCTGAAAAATTTATGGCCTATTTCACGATATCTAAAGAAAACTTTCGACTGAAAATTTATATTGAAAATAAAAACCAATTTTCGTATTTTATTGTTGTTTTCAATATACATTATGAGTCGAAAGTTTTCATTCGATATCGTGAAACAGGTCATTAATTCTTGTCGTTTACGATTAAATTGAAAACAAGGCTCGATATGATGAAAACTCGATTTTCGAAAATTGCGGTAAAAATTAGTAACTTCGTGTAGCGGTAAGTTTAGAATTGAAGTGTTAGTGTTATTATTTAAGATCCTATTAAAATAAAACCCTTTGTCTTTTGTCCATTATCACACTTATGTACCATGTATTTTAATACTTCCAAGCATAATGAAAGCAGTATTACTCATCAACGAAGAAAACGTCGGCGTTTCAACTGCTTTGTAGAACACGAAGCACGTGTAAGCGGTTCCGACCAAAGTGGAGATGAAACTGAGCATACTATTGATCGTTATGCATACGATTCTGTGGTGGTGGCGAGTGATGACGAAGATCCTGATCAAGCATCTACCTCACATATGCAAGCGATGTATTTAAGATCTCTAAAGTAAGTCAATTATAATAATATCAATTATAGTCAGAGAAAAATTACTCCTTTTTACACACTCTAGGAGTCCCCAACAAAGAAGGGGTACATTTAAAATACCAGCGCCGCGCATATACAATGATCGTGCACGCATATTTTCCCAGCCAGTGTTACCTGAAGACACCTATTCCCAATATCTGCCCGATTCTTTTGTTGTCGCAGAAGAAGACATTAGTTTAATTAACAATAATGCTGAAATGACCATGTGCCCTTTGGAGAGAGCAGAAAAGATCCTTAAGGAGAGGAGAAAAGCTAAAAAATTGGCTCTTCTAGAAGAACATTGCAATAAAAAGAAGTCTAAAATGAAAATTCAAACTATTGAGCTCAGTTCCGAGGATGATGATTTTGAATAGTTGTTTTCACAATTTGAATTTAAATTTGTGTTAATTTTTTTTACCTTATTGTTGTATTATATAGTTTCGTATTAAATGTAAATTTATTGTATATATGTATGCTTAACAATATGCCATGTGTGTACATACTAAAAAATGTAAGTTTTTGTTAGAATTAGTTAAAATATAATCAATTAAAAAATTTATATCCATTTAAGTTTTCTTTATTTAAAGTTTTATATATGTGACAGCGCATAGAGAAAGGGACCTAAGGGTAAACAAATCAATTTTCATTTCTTTTTTTTTTTTTTTGATGTGGACAACATCTGAGCATCGAATGAGACCGATCCCATGCCCCAAAAGAGTTCCCTCCCAGAGATATGCTCGTTTTATGAAATTGAAGTCGACGAGTCTAAGGTTATGTGAAAAAATTTTCCTACTAACAGAGTTATATTCACGATTTAAAATAATTATAAATGAGTATTTATTATAATTCACAATTAATAATTTCAGAAAATAAGCCAGGATTCGAAAAAACACGAGCAAAATTGATATCAAACTCATGGAAACAGCGCGCTAGGTAGAAAGCAGTAAAAACCAACTACACAAAACTTTAAAACGGGCCTTATTACGGTTCTCGAATTTTTCTATTCGACTCCGAGAGTTTGTACCAGATTAAAGAAAAATTTTGTATGTTTCTTTAATCTAGTACAGCAAGTTGAAGTCGAATCTAAAAATTCCAGAACCGTAATAAGGCCCAATGGCTCTCCTGAACAAAACTGGCTTTTACCCTTAGGTCCCTTTCTATTTTGCGCGTCACATATACATATTATGTACTTTAGGTCAAATGAGTGAGTGTCGTTTACTTGCTTCCTATTGCGTGTTTTACACACATCATTTTTTCTTGCGGTAAGTCTCTTCAATTGTCTTTTAAAACCAACCGTTGCTTGTTAAAATCTTATGTTCGCCTTCCTCTTTCATTCACTAATACTTTTGCAAAAGCGTTAGGGAGTACCTAATTGATATCTTATCGCATTTAGTTTTCGCCTTTTCGAAATTGCTTTCGCTTTGCAATAGAAAGTAAACTCCCAGGTCTCACGTAATCGTAATTATTTCTTATTTCTTGCAAATTTATTTTAAATATATAAATAAAAGCTTAATATTAAAAAATCTGCCCCATGAATAAGGAAAAATAAATTATTGTGCAATGTAAAATGTTTTTGATATTAACTTTAACAGAGAATTGAAAATAAAACCAGATTTTTTAATAATTATGTAAATTGCGTATCTATAGTTTTAAACGTTTGGCAAACACCATTTTAATTTGCAAAACTACTAAAATACAGTTCGAAGGACCATAAACAGATTTCCTTTTAATGTTAAGAATTCACACTGATGATTTCAGAATATCTTTGGTTTCTTTTATTCATTTAAACTAAATAAAAATACAACATACATACATACATATAAAATACTTTTACTCATAATTATAAAATGTAGTAAAAAAAATGCATAATATTAATTAAACTTATAAATAGAAATATGTTTACTAAAATCAGTACATTATAATTAGTTGTAATGCCCGTAAACTAAACTAAATAACTTCGCTGTGGTATAACGTAATCACTTGATATCGGTTTGAAGGTTGTGTTAAATCGTTGTTTATACAAATCTCTCGGTTGTATATAAATCTCCTTGAAATCCTCCGATATATCACTGGGAACACCATGTATAGCACCTCTACTAATTGTTTCCTCAACTGCCCTCAATTCCACTTCCGGTTCATAAATATTTTCCACCAACTTCTGTCGCGATTTGGCACGCTTACGCATATCTACGAAACTGTCTACTCTCAATTTTTTACTGGAAATCTTCGTGCAGGACAAGGTGATGCTAAGCAGTACACAAAATTCTACCACAGCCAAAATTAGACTGGCTGCCAGGAATATGGCGTACTGTTCGCGATACCAATTGTCTAGGTAGTTAAGGCAGGATGTGGTGAATCGATATTGATTGTAGTCTTTTTTCTCTAGCGTTTGGCATAAGGTTTCATTTGCTGGCTTTGGATCTAAATATGATTGCTTATTTGCAGAGTTTTCCAAAACACAGCAAGTCAGCGGTACTACCCAATCACGCTGACCATAACCTTGCAACTTCCACATGGAGGTGTCATAATTTATGTCACTGTTCATGGCACAACAGCCGAATTTCGCTTGCGCCAAATCCATAGCAATGGTAAATTGTTCTCTGCCCGGCACTCCATAATTGCCCTGTAAAGCTTTAACCATTTTTGTTTCGTCCAAACTGATGCCCAGACAATGTGGCCATAGAGTGATGGCCAAACAAACAACTGATTCGGCTAGTAGCAGCACCACCACTGTAAGAAAGTAGAAACTCAGGCAACAGTAGGTGTTAAGACAGGACGCCCAAAAACCCATCATTGCGGCCAAAACAGCTATCAGTCCGGCCAGGGCGAGACCAACAGAGATGTAATAAAATAGAGGTTGTGGTAAATCATTAAGTTGTTCGCTAGTGGCTGCTAGAAGTCTGGATAGTAATATTCGTTTTGTATCACTGAACAGATAGAAGCCGGATAAAAGTAATATTGTTCCGCAGATCTGTAAAGATAAAAGTTTATCAATTACTTAAGGGGAATTGTAATAAAAAATAGGTTAGGTTCGGTCAGTTCAGTGGAAAGTCGAATTCGAATCGAAAGAAAATGCTTTCGAATTTGTATGTTACGAGCAATAACATGCAAAATCGAAAACATTTTCTTTCGTTTCGAACAGTAGAGAATACCCACTTTTGTGGCTCTTGACAATTTGATTAACAACGAATGCCTTTTCGCAGATGTACCTGGCGCACAAATGAGGATTAGTCGATACTCTTGAAATACCGTGCACCTGCATAGCAAGTCTTCTACTGTTTCTTACAAGCGGTTTGTTATAAAGTCTATACCTCAGTTAACAAGTAAGGATTTGTGTGGTAAAACATTACTAGGAAAAATATACGCTAGACTGATTCTACTCTATGATGGAGGGCAACTGAAGCAAAGGCATACCTGAAGAAGCTAGAAAGTCTCCAGAGAGTGGTGGAACTCTGCTCTGTTTGAGCTCTATATATCACAGCTACTTCATTTTTGGACGTTATATTTGACCTTAAAAAGGTCTAACTAATCTCAGATTAAGCCATTTTGTCATAGTAGATTACTAGAGAATATGGTTTTATCATCATAATAGAAGAAGAAGGTTATCTTAAATCTTATTGGCTGGTTGGTTCACGTGGGTGCTTATTACCTGCAAGCAATCAAGCATAAACGCGAGATTCCGTTTTGATATATGCCACACTACTCGCCCGAGTCATAGTCTATGTGTTAGAGGCTGCCAGTTTCATGAGAGATCGTCTCACTTGGTTCCTGACTAATCCCGTTGTGTTCGCTCAAGTCCCAAACTATGAAAATATCTGCATTCAATGAGATACCGCAGAGCAGGTGAGAAGCTGTCTCTTCCTTATCCTGTTCCTGACAGTCGCGAAATAATGTACTTATTATAGTGAATACCTAGCTTTGGTTGGTTGGCTGGTTTCTTTTAGATGGCTGCCTGCTACCTACAAGCAATCAAGTAGAATCTTTAAGTGTCTGATAATGTCCTAATCTATGAAAAAGGTCTGTATCCAATGCTAGATCTAGTGATCAGTTGTACTAGTTCCATTGATCTAAGGCACCGCATGAAGTTTCCTATACCAATCTGTGATGCCTCCTATAAGTCGTTTAGTAGAATATGCTTACCTACGAATTTGTATATAGTAGTGTCTAATGCCGGGCACTCGAAGAGCAGGTGAGAAACGCCCTCTTCTTTGTCCTGTTCTTGACAGCTGCGACATAATGTATTATAGGGAAGACCTCGCCAACTAGCATGTCTACCCGAGTGTCCCGTCAATACCGCGACCAACCGAGAAATGCTCTTTCTACTCTTGTTTTTTGTAGAGGTGTAAAGTTTCAATCACTTTTTTAACTGGCGGCCATTTTGTCAGCTGTAAAGTGATTTATGTTTAGTTTGGTTTGGCATTTCAACATCAATAGACGGACGCCTGAACAACGCTTAAAAATTGTGCAAATTTATTTTGAAAATTATTGTTCTGTTCGAAATACGTATCACGCACTATATCCATTTTACCGTCAACATAATCGTCCATCAGAGCAATTAATTCGATTAAGTATGGATCCACGTTTACTCTAAATGATAATACGCATCCACAGACACGTCGTACAGTTTGTACAGAATAAGTAATTTGCTATTGTAGAGCGTAGCTTCGAGGAAGACCCGAATCAGCCTATGAAGTTTATAATCAGGCTATGGAGCCATGATTACTTACTTTTGCGTTCATCAATTGAACAACCATGATGTGCAGGAGCTGTGGTATGAAGGAATCGTTTGGTAACCACATAGTTTCACACGTTTCGGACCCCTGAATTGGCCTCCAAGATCGTGCAATTTAACGCCGCCAGACTATTTTCTGTGGGGATATGTGAAATTAAAACTTTCAGCTCAATCTTTATTAAAAAAAATCGAATTCCGTGATAATTATTTCCCCGCGAATATTTAGAATTGGGCTGAGTGTTTAGGAGTTAGGACCAACTTTTGCACAGAAAGTTGCAAGATTTAAGCAGACGTGTGTGCTGGGAATTCTTCCAGGCGGAAATTTATGGCACTCTCGCGCAATAAACTTAACAAATATAAACTTTCTTTTAGGACACCTTGTATAACCCCCAATTTTAATGAAAGCCTACATATCGTCGGTTGGTTATTGGTTTGCTGCAGACATAATGTATTTTGAATATACTGTGCCGCAAACTAACAACCAACCGACGATATGTCAAAGACAATGTCCGATCAACATCGACACCAGTATAGAAATCTGTTTCCTATTTATTGAAATCGAACGAATTGCTTCATTCTGTAGTTATTATTTGTAATACAACTCCCATTTTTGTCCTCCTCAGTCCTGCAATTAAGTCTAAATTTACAGGAGAGCAATGGCACAACTACCCATTCCAAAATCCTTGGTTGTACCACGTCTTGAAAGCTCATCAGCTCTAGAGTTGTCCTGATTCCCTCCATTGCCCGGAATGAAAATGACCTTGTATCAATCGGCAGTCTGGGGACGTCATTATTCTCAGAAACAGGAAATTATAATAGCTGCTCTACCAGGAGTTTATATCGCTCATTTACTCAAACAACGTCATATATATAAAAAAATTAGTTTGCCAGAAAAATCAATTTACACACAATTTAATGGAAAAAGAAAATTTTATTTTTTCTTTCAAGAGTTGAATAAACAAGATATTTGAATGAAATTTTTAAAGAAATTTTTAAGAACGATATGAGGATTTATTCTGCATAATTAACTCAGAAATTAAATTTAAAATTAAAATATTTGAGTTATGTCGTTGTTTGAGTAAGTGAGCGATATGTTAATGGGCGGTAGTTAAAGTCACATTCACTCGCAACCAATCAGCTGCTTCCTTAATAACACATATTTCTGCCTGGTAAACACTGCAGTGACACGGAAGTTGTTTCGGCATAAAGAGAGAGATTTGTCTTTATTGAAAACCCCTTTATTTCTTGACTCTTTTTTGTTTGCCTTTGTATCTTCTTGGGAAAGTTTAAACATTTATTTAGGGATGTCTTAAACCATCAGAATTCTTTCATTGTTATCTAATTTGTATTGCATTACAAGCTCGACTTTCATGTGTTCCAGCAAATTGATGATTTAATGATTTCATTTTGATTATTTTTTTTTTTCTTCACACAAGACAAACTGTCTGGCAGACAGGCTGATTGACTAAGTGTAGTATGTATAAATGTTTGTATGCATGTACATATAGAAAGTGAAACAATTATTACACACTAATCAAGAAAAACATTAAATATATTATTCATCATAAATAATAGTATGATGATGTATGTACTTGTATAGTGTAGTTCGGTTATAACGAACTATGAGGAAGCCGGAAAAAGGTTCTTTATAACCAGTAAATATAGTATATTTTCTACAAGAAAGTAACAATATATAATCAAAATTATGAATTTTAATAAAATTAACAAAATTATGAAATAATAAAAATATTTCATTAACCTTAAGATAGTAATTAAAAATCAATTTGCAGTTATTAATTTTTGAGTTAAGGGAACAACTGTTTAAAAAAAACTCCAAGCAAAACTTTAATTCTTTTTTTGTCCTTTGATGTAAATGCAAAATTAAAAAAACAAATTTTTAAAAAATAGATTTTCATGCAGTTTTGTTTAGCGAACGTAAAAAAGAGTTCGGTATAACCAGAGTTTACAGAAAAAAATAAGAAATTTGTAAATTCAAATGAAAAAAATTGTAATAATTTGTTAAAAAATTGATTTTTTTTATCAACAAATTG